>PVJC01006519.1:0-54698 GCA_004026665.1 Murina feae
CCCTTCCCCGAGCCCGTGCGCGTGCCTCCGTACCTCTGTACTTTGCTTCCGCCACTCCTCTGAGTCTCAGACTCTTCTCTAGTTGTAGGATTTTCACTCAGCCAGCCGTCCTGTGGGTGCGAGTGGTGTCCGTGTGTTCTTTTCGTGGTTTTTCTGAAATAGTTGTTCACAGCTGCATATACGGTGTCTACCCTATGCCACCATCTTGTTTTTCTCCTAATTCTTACAATAATACTATGACAGTGGACCTGTCATTATCCCCAATGGGGAAATGGAAGCTTGGAGAGACTGTCGCTCATCCAGTCACACAGAATGTATAAATAGGCTATGAATTCAAGTGCTCTGACTAGTCTAGAATCCCAGCTCTACCTGTCTCTTTGTGGAGTAAGTTGTATATTTCTGAATAGTAACAACTACATCCTACTCTCCTCTTTCCACCATTCCTCACCACCACGCTCTACATACTCAATGCAGAACCTTTTGTAGAACAGGCCCTTATAAGGATTGGAAGAATGAATATCTTACTGGGCTTCCCCTCTCCTCTGCTCGGGCTCTGGGGAAAGAACTCTGGGTTTCTCATTAGCGCCAGATCTTCAGAATAACAGAAAGAGAAAACACTGGTAAATTCTCATTAAGCTCCTAATGAGCTTTATAAGCATAAAGAAGAAAAACAGTGACCAGTCCACGACTTATAGCTGTAAGTCTGTAATTGTCTTTATTGTCATGTGCAAGTGAAGCATTTGGATTCTCCCTCTCCCCACCACCTAGCCACCCCCCCCCCCAATTAGAAGAAAATCTTGGACTCAGTAGCTGTTTCTTAAAAGCAAAAATGTGTGTTGGGGGAAATGTGCCATGAGGGCTGTGTGGCATGCTTCCTGCCCAGAAAACAGGGGAACAACTTCCCTGGCTGAATCTGGTCTGTGCTGCATCTATCCTGACTGCTCAGTTGCAGGCTTTACTTCCATCTCTGGCCCTTTCCCCAGGGTGCTAAAGAGGACATCGGTGTTGGCAAGGTGGAGACGCCTCACTTAGAACAGTACATTTCACAGCCTTTAAATGGACATGATCTCCAGCTGCTACTGAGCTGGATGGACCAGCCTGCCAGGAAGCCAGCATGGCCTGGAACTACTGTGTCATCTGTTTGAACACCCATGATGAGGTATCATAACAGAAGATAGAAAAATCAATTATGTTACAACTCTAAAACTGAGTGAAATCTTGCGTTAAGAAATACTTGATTTACCCCAATTCCAGTAGAACAGAAGAGGTGGGAACACCAGTTGAAACAGGTTTAACCTATGGGCCACATGACCCATATGCTTAGGAAGTTCTCATTGTGAGTCTTTTGCTTCCTGACTTCCTCTGCAGGAAAAGCAGCTATTTATTTCTGCCATTTTCTTCTTCTCCACAATCAACAAGCACATCCAATCAACATTTTAGTGCCCGATCAAATTTTTGCAAAATAGAAAGGGGGAAAGGTAAGGAGATAGAAAATAGGGAACAATGGAGAACTGAACGAGAAGAGAGAGAAAGAGGAAAACAGAGAAGAGGAAGTTTCCTCCTGAACTGAAAGACATGAGTTGCCAGACTGAAAGGGTCTCTCGATGCCTAGCAGAACAGATGAAAGTACTCAGTCAAGTCATTGTGAACTTTCAGAGCACATGGCACAAAGAGAAGATCCCAAAAGCTTCCAGAGAGAAAACTCGAGTTTTACACAAAGATTCAGAATGGTACTAAACATTTATAAGGATTTGTCAGAAGCTAAAAGCAATGAAACAAGGTTTAAGAACACTGAAGCATGTTTAAGAACAAGCACACTTTGGTGTAAGAGTATACTGTATTTTCCTGCGTATAAGATGACCTTTTAACCCAGGAAAATCTTCTCAAAAATCAAAAGTCGGGAGTTGTCTTATACGTCGGGTGTCGTCTTATAGGGTGGGTGCTGAAACTTCCAAGCTGCATACGGTGGGGGGAGATCAAAAACGGCCGCACTCCATTCATTTCAATGGAACCGGTCGGAGACCGCATGTGTCTCACGCACATGGTCTCCGTCCAGACTTTTTAACCCAGGAAAATCTTCTCAAAAGTTGGAGGTCGTCTTATATGCCCAGTCATCTTATATGCTGGAAAATACGGTAATAAAGACCTTTTGACCATGCCATATCTCACCCTTTCTGAAGATGCTGGTGGATATGTCCTACCAAAATGAAATAGTAAATGATGAGTAAGCCTGGGACTCAGGGAAATGTGATTCAATACAGTGATGGACAAAAGAAATCCCAAGGATGAAGGTGAAAGGAAAGTCCAAGATGATAGCCATGCAATAAGCATGAAGCAACCCGTCCGCCTCAGGAGAGATTTCTTCAGGATGAGATAGACGGCTACTTTCTCCTCTTACCCGTTCTCTCCCCATTTCATTTTACTTATCTTTTTTCTTCGTCTCTTACTTCTTCTTGTATTATAATTTGTTTCTTTAAAATTATTTTGGTGTGAAATATTTTTTCTTAATTTTAAAAGTACTGCTTGATAACCATAGGAAATCAAACAAAATACTAATATAGTGAAGATTAATCAAGTGCTTGCTAAGGGTCAAGCACCCTGAGGTGCACTATATGGATTAGCTCAATCTTCATCTTAACCCTGTGAGGTTGGAACCATGATGACCTCCATTCAGAGATGAGGGAATGAGGACACAGAGAGGTGAAGAACTTGTCCAATGACTCATCTGAGAAGTGGTAGGATTGGGATTCAAACCTAGTCTGACTCCTGGGCCTATGATTTTTGACCATTGTGCTATGTATTAAAGGAAACGTTATATTTCCCCCCCATTGTGTGAAATCCATGAGAGTTTTTTTGGTTACAGTTTGGTGTGCATAACTGTCATATTTTTTTAAATGTTTATATGGACATAGGAACATATGTATTTTTTCCTTTAAAAATAGAACCATATTTTAAGTTTTACTTTTATTTCAATTAACATTTATTGAATGCACATTTTGTGCTTAGCTCCATGCTAGGTATTGGAATGAAATAAAAGTCACATAGTCCTAATTTAAAGGATCTCCTAGAGAGTAACAAATTGAATATCCTGGTTTATTGAGAATTATTATCATACTAGAGGCCCAATGCACAAAAATTTGTGCAAGAGTAGGCCTTCCTTCCCCTGGCTGCCAGCACCAGGTTCCCTCCGGCACCCAGGACCTGGGCTGCCTCCCTCCTCCGGCCACCCACAGGCACCTGGGACCCAGGCTGGCTTCCCTCTAGCCCCGGCTTTGTCAAGAAGGACATCCGGAATGACGTCTGGTCTAATTAGCATATTACCCTTTTATTTTTGTAGATAACACAATTTTCCAAAGAATTAAAGTATAATAAATATATTTAATATTAAATTGTACTAAATCTAATATTTTCTTTGATTCAGACACCACTTGAAATACCTTTGCCTTTTTAGTACATCAGATATTCTTGAATAATACAGCAAAAAAAAATCTGTTATTTTAATTTTCAGGTGATTGAATTCCAGGAAAATTAGTCTCCAATATGCATTTAATCAGCCTCTCTGCCAACTCTCTTCTCTTAAATGCCATCTGCCCCATGGCCTCACTCTGTGCCAATTTAATATCATTTCCTTGGCCCTGGACCAGAGTATATGTAAGTTTTTTTAAAAAGCCCTACATAATGTCTAGGTTGCTAGTAAATCTAATTCTTGGACTAGAGACAAACTTTATGGTCTATTTAACAGAAATTTGGCTTCATCACTTCACCCCTAAATATATAAATGGCAATAACTAAAAAATAAAGCTCGTTTAGTCAAAGACCAGGTCTTGGTTCAAGATGGTGCTTGTTTGTTGGGTGCGATTGGTTTGCCTTGAGAACTGGCAAAGCTCAGTTAGAGTCGGAGCCTGGGTTATAGCTATTTGTACTGGAATCTGAAGATTGTCTTTCTGATATTACTTGTCTTAGAAGTAACTAACCATCTTTAAATCTGGAAACACATCCTTATTTGTAATCTTTATCCTGTATAGCTTTCCTTGAATTTTGTCTGATAACAGGAGAAAAATTATTGATGTTAAAGTGTATGAGAGAGTCAGATACAGATGCGCCTGCAGTGCTTTATCTGTGGAGTGCAGTGTTCCGTCGCTGGTGGTAGTGTCCTATTTATGATTGGGAAATGTATCAAATCTCCCGAAGAGGAGCTGAAATACGGTCTCTTCATGGTGACTGATGTTCCTGCATCTGGGAGCATGTTTGCTGGCTGTAAGCCAGTTCCAGCGGCCGCTGCTTAACAACTGGGATGGCAATCCACAGATGATTTGTAGAGAAGCGTGTCTGACCTTGCCGATGTTACCATAATTTGTTCTGCTTTCTTTTCTTCCTGATCAACTTTATTATTGAAATATAGTTTACAAACAATAAAATGCATACATTTTAACTGTACATCTCAACAAGTTTAGACAAATGTATACATCTGTGTAATTACCACCTCAATCAATATGCAGAATATTTCTGTCTCCCCCAAGAGTTCTTTGTGCCCCAGCCTAATCAGGCAACTGCAGATCTGCTTATGTACCTACAGATTAGATTTGTTATTTCTAAAGGGTCATGGAAATGAAATCATAAGGTGTATACTCGTTTGTGTGCATTTTCTTGGCTTAGCATAAGGAATTTAAGATTAATTCATATTGTTTCATGTGTGTACAGTTTATTTCTTTTGGAAATTGTTAGTTGTCATATTCCATTGTATGAATATACCACAATTTATTTATCCACTCACCTGTTGATGGGACTGTTTGGGATTGTTTCCAATCACTGACTGTAATCACTAGAGTCGCTATGAACATTCATGTACATATTTTCATGTGGACACACAGAGAAGTTTCACTTTTCTTGGGTAAATGTGTAAAAGTAGAGTTGATGGGTCATGTTTTGAATGTATATTTAACTTTTTAAGAAACTGGTTTTTCAAACTGGTGTACTATTTTACATTCCCATCAACAATATATGAGAGTTTCAGCTATTCCACATCCTGGACAACATTTGGTATTTAAATTTTAGCCACTCTCACTGTAATTTTAATTTGGATTTCCACTTGCTTACTTTATCTTCATCTATCTTATTTGATGAAATATCTGTTCAAATATTTTGCCTACTTAAACTGTTTGTTTTTGCCCATTAAAAATTTTCTTTTTGTCTTCTTATTCTTGAGTTCTAAACGTTCTTTATGTTTCCTGGACAAAAATATTTTATTAAATATATGCTTTGCAAATATTTTCTCCCAGATTGGGTCCTCCTTTCCATTTTCCTAGGAGTATCTTTTGTAAAGCAACAGTTTTAAAACTTCAATGAAGTATAAGCTTTCATATTTGCTTATAGTTTTGCTTTTTGTATTCTGAGAAATCTTTGCCTAACTCTTTTGCTACTTGTTAAAACAATGTTTCTTTTACTGACCAGAACGAATTATTCATAGATGATATGACAAGGTACTTAGAAAGTCCAAGGCAACCAACTTAACAATTCTGAGAGCTAATGAGAAAATTAAATAAGGTGACCAGAATGAGATGTAGATCACAACTTTCTTGTATTATCCAGGCAGCTGTGAGGATGGCCCATGGATTAAAATATGGGTGATGAAGAGACTATTTACATAGTTGTGGGTAGGGTTAAGCACTCAGTGTCTAAGAGCAGCAGGAAGCCATTACTAGGCCTAGGTTTAAAGGGTCAAAAGAAAGATGTGAGCCCTAAGCGGTTTGGCTCAGTAGATAGAGCGTTGGCCTGCAGACTGAAGAGTCCCAGGTTCAGTTCTGGTCAAGGGCATGTACCTTGGTTGTGGGCACATCCCTAGTAGGGGGTGTGCAAGAGGCAGCTGATCCAATATTTCTCTCTCAGTGATGTTCTAACTCTCTGTCCCTCTCCCTTCCTCTCTGTAAAAAATCAATAAAATATATATTATTTTAAAAAGAAAGAAAGATGTGATTTCTAGAACCCAGAGAGACTTATAGCTATAGTCCTCCTGAGGGGAGCTGTGGTCTTTGGTAGAGGAAGAAATTCAGACACTGTCAACCCATGAGCTAGCAGGGAGGGAGTCTGGTGAATAAATACTTCAATCCTCTCTCCTCCCATCCTTTGCTTCTTCTGCCAGTGCTTCTCATTGACCAAACTCTACTGGGAGCCAGATGGCAAGGAAGACCAACTGACATAGTCAATAAAAGTCAGGTTCTTAGAGCTGACTGTTGGTCCATTGGCATGAAGAACTTAAATTTACTACGAGGAAAGTCCCAGCTTCAATTTAATGGAGCACAGGCTATGCTTACTGATGAGCCACTTCTCTTTTGGGCAGGATGCCTTAGAGAACCATTAAACTCAAAGTTGTAGCATCAGCATAAAGAGGCAGAACTCCTTAGGCAGGTTATTAAATCTAATAATGAGAGGAGCCATGTCCACTTTTTAAAATATATATATTTTATTGATTTTTTACAGAGAGGAAGGGAGAGAGATAGAGAGTTAGAAACATCGATGAGAGAGAAACATCGATCAGCTGCCTCCTGCACACCTCCTACTGGGGATGTGCCCGCAACCAAGGTACATGCCCTTGACCGGAATCGAACCTGGGACCTTTCAGTCTGCAGGCCAACACTCTATCCACTGAGCCAAACTGGTTAGGGCCATGTCCACTTTTACCTCTTGCTTCTCAGGCACGAGCATTCAAGGAGATGGCACTGTTATTTGCTTCTGGTTTATTGCACTTACTCTTTAAAAAATCTAATCTAATAAAAGAGTAATATGCAAAGTAACCCCCACTCTGTCATACCTAAACCATGCCCACCAGTCAAGCCACGCCCACCAGCCAATCAGAGTGACTATATGCAAATCAACCCAGCCAAGATGACAAATGGTAGCCATGAAGCTAGAGCAAACAGGTGACTTCATTGCACCAGCGATGAAGGAAACTGCCTGCCTTGGCTGGCTGTGGCCTCCTCTCAAGGCAACAAAGTTTCAATTATAGAAGCCACAGAGCTGAAGCAAACAGGAGGCTTTCTTGCACCAGCAATGGAGGAAACTGCCTGCCTAGGCAGGCTGTGGCCTTTGCTCAAGGCAACAAAGTTTTAATTATAGAAGATAAATAAACCCCAGAAGCCTGCTTCCAGCCAGCCTTGCTGGGATGTTGGGTCAATGGGAGCTGTGGCCAGCCTGCAAACAGCCATCAGCCCCTCACCCAGGGTGCCCAGGCACCCTAGGGGAGACCCCCACCTTAAAGGGGCTGTGGCCAGCCTGCAAACAGCCATCAGCCCCTCACCCAGGGTGCCCAGGCACCCTAGGGGAGACCCCCTACCTTAAAGGGGCTGTGGCCAGCCTGCAAACAGCCATCAGCCCATCACCCAGGCTGGCCAGGCACCCCAGCAGGACCCCACTCCCTGAAGGGGCTGTGGCCAGCCTGCAAACAGCCATCAGCCCCTCACCCAGGCTGGCCAGGCAACCCAGCGGTAACCCCACCCTTATCTGGGATACCCTTCAGGGCAAACCAGCCTGCCCCCACCCATACACAAGGCCTCTATCCTATATAATCCTATACAATAAAAGGGTAATATGCAAATTGACCCTAACAGTAGAACCACTGGGAATGACTGGTCACTATGACGCACACTGACCACCAAGGGGCAGAGGCTCAATGCAGGAGCTGCCCCTGGTGGTCAGTGCACTCCCACAGGGGGAGCTCTGCTTAGCCACAAGCCAGGCTGACAGTTGCTCGTACAGTGGTGGTGTGGGAGCCTCTCCTGCCTCCTCAGCAGTGCTAAAGATGTCCAACTGCTGCTTAAGCCTTCTCCCCACTGGCAAGTGGACATCCCCCGAGGGCTCCCAGGCTGCCAGAGGGATGTCTGACTGTCATCTTAGGCCTGATGTCCTGGGGAGCAGGCCTAAGCCAGCAGGTAGATATCCCTCAAGGGGTCCCAGACTTTGAGAAGGCACAGGCCGGGCAGAGGGACACCCCCCCCCCCGAGTGCACAAATTTTTGTGCAACGGGCCTCTAGTTTTATATATATACTAGGAGCCCAGTGCACAAAAATTTGTGCACTTGGGGGATCACTCAGCATGGCCTGTGCCCTCTTGCAGTCTGGGACCACTCAGGGGATGTCCACCTGCTGGCATGCCTGGCCAGCCTGGGTGAGGAGCTGATGGCTGTTTGCAGGCTGGCCAAGCCCCCCAGTGTGGACCCTCACCCCACTGGGGTGTGGCAAGCCTGGATGACGGGATGAGGGCCATTTTCAGGCTGCCTACAGTCCCTTCAGGGTTCAAGTTCCTACTGGGGTAGCTGGCCAGCCTGGGTGAGGGTCTGAGGGCTTCCCAGGCTGCCCACAGGCTTTCAGGCTGCCCACAGCTCCCATTGACCCAAGGTCCCAGTGAGATTGGCTGAAATCAGGTTTCTGGGGTTTATTTAATTGAAACACTGTTGCTTTGAGCCGGGGCCTAGGCAGGTAAGGAAGCCTCCTGTTTGTTTCAGCTCTGTGGCTTCTATAATTGAAACATTGTTACTGTGAGTAGAGAGAGGCTCAGCCAGCCTAGGCAGACAGTTGCAAAGGAAGCCTGCTATTTACTCTAGCTTTGTGGCTGCGGCTGCCATCTTGGCTGGGTTAATTTGCATACAGCCACTCTGATTGGCTGGCAGGTGTGGCTTGTCTGGTGGGTGTGGCTTAGACATCCTGGAGAGATGGTTAATTTGCATATTACTCTTTTATTATATATATTATTGATTTCATAGCAGAAGAGAGAGGGAAAGAGAGATAGAAACATCAATGATGAGAAAGAATCATTGATTGGTTGCCTCCTGAACACCGCCTACTAGGGTTTAAGACCACAACCCTAGGCATGTGCCCTTGACTGGAATCAAACCCAGGACCCTTCAGTCCCAGGCCGATGCTCTAACCACTAAGCCAAAGCAACTAGGGCTACTCTATCTTATAGGAAAGCATCCCATCTGCAGAATTAGACTTCAGGTTTTCAAAAATTCAACTCTGTAAAGGCCAGGAGAAGGTTAGGAGTGGGTTGAAGGAAGTCAGTGGGGGAAAGAGGTAGAGTGATGAGGGGGACATCTGTAATACTGTCAACAGTAAAGATAAATTTTTTAAAAATCTAATCCTGCATCTATGGAGATATAATTTCTTTCAGAACAGTCATAGAAGCTTTCTGATAACTTACACAGGTATTTAGCTGGAAATGCAAACCCCTAAACTCATCAGTTTTTTCTTTAATCTCTCCAGCTCACTTAGAAGCAACCAACTGACCCCATAGTCCTTATACTATATTTCCACTAAAAGGTTCTAAAGCAGTAACTACTTGATTATCCAAATCCTTTACCTTCTTTAGGAATTTGACTCCAGGTGATATAGACAGTACTTTAGGTAACTTTTTGTCACTCTATGCCATGAACTGTTTTAGTAACTTTTACCAATAGAAACATGACCAATTATGCCTTTAAATCTAGCCAGAGAACCAATTCTGGATTCCCATCCTCATCCTTCTGTTCTCCTGGGACCACTCCTGGTATCAACAACTTTTTCAATCAAGGTTGATTGAAACTTTGGCAGGAGCACAGAGTCCATATGAGAATAATAGGACAAGGGATTTATTATAGGAGGTAGACTTACATTATTATGGAAAGAGATAAGAAAGTGAAGGTCTGGAGGTGATAGCGCCTCTCATATTTTATAGCAAGTTATATCTATCATCCAAAAACAATCTTTATTCCAAATCTACCCCCTAGAGGAAATTGAATTTTGTTGCTCTTCCATTTATTTGCACGTTAAAGACTCTCTCAATGAGATAAAAAGATCATTGTCTTCTTTTCCCCTTTCAATCTGATATATATTATTGAATCTGTTCATTCATCCAACAAATAATTCTTAGGCACCTACTGATATTGATTTAGGAGACGGAGATACATTATTGAACAAAATAAGAAAAAAAATACATGCCTAATGGAGCTTGCATTCTAATAAGAAAAGACTATACACTAAGCAACTCAATTGTTATAGTAAGTTGAAAGATGAAGGGAAGGGGCTAATGAAAGGGAGACTGACAAGCCTTAGGCCCAACTCCTGCAAACTTGTTATTTCTACGTCTGGCCTTGATAGCCTCCCCCAGTCTTGCCCAGCCTTGCCTTGCATATCTTGTCTTTCACTGCTCCCAACTCATTTCTATCAAATGAGTCCTTTCTCCCTCTTCTTTCAATAAGCTTTGTCTTACCTGAATATTGAGTGTCCCCATGCCCGCAGCAGTTTCCATGGGAGCGTCTCCCAGTGCTTCTTGATGCCTCTTTGATTCTGGGCTGTGATGCATCATGAAGCTACATATTCACCCTCATAGATTCCTGGTACATCTTCTCCTTCTGCCACTAGACCCCTTTTACCTCTCTCATTTGCACTCAACACTGATGGGACAGTCACTGCTTCTGATCCTGATTTGCAAATTTACATATTCCATGGGGTTAGCCATGTGAAGCAACATCTCGCTTGACAAAACAAACAAACAAACAAACAAAAAACCCAAAACCATGTCGGGTTGCTGGGGCACAGAGAATGTGCACAGTTGGGAAGTACAAATAAGAATGGCTATCCAAAGTACACTGAGGTGGGGCAAGGTAAATGATATGCAAGTGGAGGTCACATATTTCCCCTTGGGAAAATTGGCAGGTCTCATCCCTCACTCCCAACAGGATTGGGATATTCTTCTGCCTTGGGGAGAAAAGGGTGATTATCAAGGGGCAGCTCAGAGACTGTGTCCTAGAGATATTGATGTTTCCCAGTGCCTGAGACAAGCTTGGTCATGTTTCTGAACACAGGTCTGAGCAACCACACTTCCTTATATCCAGGGGCCCAAGAGAATGATAGGTATTCTATAGGGTGTGCTTGCAAGGTCTAGAGGCAGCATGTGGTCTGAAGCCTTTAAAACTGCCCTGTAGCCTGGATTCATGCTTTGGATCTTACCTAACCCTGCTACTTGGAGTAATTCGGGGTCACACTTCCTCACGAGCACACCAGCATGAAACGGGGTGGAGTGTGGAGTGGACGTCATTGATTGTCCATCTCTCCCCACTCAGCCAGTCCCTAGCGGTCTTACCACCTGCTCTTGGCATCTAGGACAAGGTTCCTAGGCGAGGCAGCCAGGCTTCAGCTTCCTTTTCAGTAACCTTGAGCCTGATTTTCACAGTGGAGGCAAATTTCAAATCCAAAGTCAACTCAGGAAATTCTCCTGAGAGTCTACGGGAATGGTGTTAAGCCCTAAGTACAGGCTGCTTTCCTATTAATAGCTCCTATAGAATCTGTAGAGTGCTTTCAGCAGTTGTAAAGCATGTTCATGCTTACAGCCCTGGGAGTGCTTCACTGTTGAGAAATAGGCTTAAAGAGGTTACACGGAAATATGTGGTAGCTTAGGGAGATAGACCCAGACATTCTGACCCCCGAAGCCTGTGCTCACTATACTACAGCACACTACATTTCACCTAATGGGCTGCACAGTATTTGCCAACCATTCTTTTCTGAGACTATTATTTTGCCTGGTCCTGTTATTTTGTTTATAATTCTGATGTGATGGAAATCTTTTTGTGGAATGGTAGGAAGCAGCGTAGTTTATTGCAAAGAGTGGTAGATTAAAACTCATGGATCTTGAATTCAAGTTCCAGCTTGACTAGTAGGAGGCTGTGTGACAGTGAGTCAGCTTCTTGATCTCTCTGGCCTTAGATTCTGTTAAACGAGGGCCCAACCTTGATATTTGTGCTGTGTCACAGCTCTCACATTCTCGCGTGAACCCAGGCCTATTGCGGAAAACTGTGCAGATGCCACTGAGGACAGTTTTTCTGAAAAAACAAGCTCTAGTTCTGAACGTCCCTTCAGGAGTTGACTTTTATAAAGTCAAAGATTTGGCCTAAGAGTCCTTGTGGTGTTTAGATGGCCATAATGTTGTGTCTCAGTTACATTGTGCTATATAACCTAAGAGTAGTGGCTTAAAACAATAAGGATTTAGTATTTCTCATAACTCTGTGGTTGGTGGGCTCAGTTGGGCAATTCTTCTACTCCCTCTGGGGTCAGTCAAGTGGCTGTATTTGGCTGGCTTAGTTGGGGCTAAAATGTCCAAGATGTCCTCCCTCACATATTGGGGCTTACTTAGATGCTGGCTATTGGCTGAAGATCTCAGCTTTGCTCAACTTGTCTCTCTAGCAGAATAGCCCTGATCTTTTTTTTTTTTTTTTTTTTTTTGCATCTTAAGGCTTTGAAGAGGATAAAAATGCAAATTTCAAGGCCTCTTAACACCTGAGCCTGTAATTTATATAGCACCCTTCTCCCATATTCTATTGATCAAAGTAAGTCAGAGCCACCCTGAATTTTAGGGGAGGGGAGACTGACCCCTCCATCTATTGATGGAGTAGTGGCAAAGCCCCTTTGCAAAAGAATACACAGCTGTGCCATCTTTAGAAACAACTGCAAAAAGAGGAAACTTTCCATGGAAGACCTAGTGATGTAGGAAAATAGCCTAAGGCCAGAAGACTCGGATCCCTGAGTGGGCTCTCTTTCTCAGGGATCTCCTTAGAGTACACTTCAGTTCCAGAGAAAACCACAGCTTTGGGTGCATTGATAGAATGGATGAACTGTTACCAATTGCCTGCTTCAAGCCGTCACCATCACCCCAAGATCCCTCTGCTCCCTTTCTCCCTGCCCCTCCCTGCGCTATTTCCCCCTCTAAACCCCACCCCACTCTTATTGGCTCCTCAAATCCTTCTACTCCAGTTACAGTCCCCCTCATTCAACGTTTTTCTTTCCATGGCTTCAGTTACCTGAGGTCAACTGCCGATTGAAAATGTTAAATGAAAAATTGCAGCAATAAACAAGTTTATTTATAAACAAACAAATAAATACGTTTTAAATCGCGAGCCTTTCTGAGTACCATGATGAAATGTCATGCTGCTCCGCCCGGGGTATGCATCATCCCTTTGTCCAGCATGTCGGTTCGGTACTCACCTAGTAGCCATCTCAATTTTCAGGTTGAATGTCACAGTATCACAGTGCTTGTGTTCAAAATACCCTTAGTTTACTTAGTAACAGCCCCAAAGTGCAAGAGTAGTGATGCTGGCAAGCTGAATATGCCAAAGAGAAGCCAACTTAACAAGGAAAGAAAAAAATTATAGACAGAGGCTACTAGGAACGAATCTTCTATTCATGAAATTGTGAAGATGGAGAAAGAAACCCATGCTGGTGTTGCTGTTGCACCTCAGACTGCCAACGTTGCAGCCACAGTGTGTGGTAAGTGCTCACTGACCAGGGAAAGGCACTAGGTTTGTGGGTGGAAGACGTGAACAGAGAACATGTTCCAATGGATGGCAACATGTTGCACTGGAAAGCATTGAGCCCGTATAAAGACTTCAGCAAGGGATCCCCTGGCATGAGGGACATTAAGCCATTTATTTACTGCAAGTAAGGGATGGCCAACACAGATTCATGTGTTAGGTAAGTTTTGGGCTGATGTGTTATGTAGGTTTTGTAGCATTTATACTTTCAAAGTTAAAACAAAACAAAACAAATAAAATAAAATGCTGAAGAAGCTATGTCTGTTGATAAAGATGCTATTGCCACATTCTGGCAGAATTGAGGAGTTTGATTAGGGTTTGGTACTATCTGAGATTTCAGGCTTCCACTGGAGGTCTTGGAATGTATCCTCTGAGGATAAGAGGGAACTACCGTGCTTGATTTTTTCTGGGGAGGGAGGGATCTGGTAGAGTGTCCTTTTCATCAGGCTGTACTTTTCATGGATCATTTGAGACTGTGTCATCTGCCACAGGGTGTGTGTGTGTGTGTGTGTGTGTGTGTGTGTGTGTGTGTGTGTTCTTATAGGCTTGCATTCTCCAACTGTGCCATTGTTTTTCATATCAGCCAGGCCACCAGGGCATTTATGTTTGCATCTTTGATCTGTCTAACACTCCTAATTTACTGGTAAGGAAATCAAGGCCCAGAATGGTGAGGTGATTGATTTCTCTAAATAAATTAAAAAAGAAAAACACCATCCAACCTCTGCTTTCTCATTTATTACCCTTTTTCATGCTTTGTAAAAGCCCAGTGGGAGAGTTCAGAGATGGAAAAATTGATATTTTAGGTGTTAAAAAAAGGTCTACAGCCCGGGTCACTTGGTTGCCCTTCCAGCATAGTTTTCAATACAGCAGGTGGGGTTGGGCTGGACCACAAGGAAGGGAAAATATTTGTTGTTCCTTAGGTTAAGCCAGCATTTTCTTGGATTTCTATAGTCTCATCTGGACTCTTCCCACTACAGAGCTGACTTCATGTGGTGTCCTTGAAAAACCCTGAGCAAGTGAAGTTGTTTACAGATCCCCATGATTCACTTCACTTGTTAAAGCAAATAATAAAAGCAAACGTGAAACTCAACTGAGCAGCATTACTTTGCGGGAATGCTGCAGAATGCATCTTTCTCCTTGCATTGTGGACTCCTAGAGAGTAGGGTCAGGTCATTCATTTGCTTAGCATCTGGAAGAATGAAGAGGGAATAGTAAGTGTTTAATAAATAGCTGAAATCCTGAGTGAATTTTTTTGGGGGGTGAAGGGGGTTTCTTTAAATGAGATTCCTTTGCTTTCTCCATGGATCAATAGTTAGAGACTGAGTATCCAGGCTGACCTCTACTGACTGGCTCTGTAAACTTATGTAAACCTTACCAAACCTCACTTTTTTCATCTCTAAAATGAGGTAAGAGAAGACAATCTCTTGTGTTTATCTCAGGTTTAAAATTTTAGAATTCTTTCATGTTATATTGATTTAGGAAATGGAAAAAAATACTCCAGTCAAATATTTTCTGCTTCTATATCAGTTTCTCATTGTTTGAATTTTGGCATTTAAACCCTCCTACTGAGAAGCAGAAGTCATCAGTGATTCTTGAGAGGTATGCGTGTGAAGGTACACTTGAGCTAAAGAAATATATTGTCACATGGTAGCGATGGAGTTGAGTCCCTGTTGCTCATTTTTATTTCACAGAGCCAAATGTTGGAACAAATGAGCGTTTTGGGAAGGAGAGAGCCAGAATAGCCTTTGTGCTTATAGAATAGGTCAACTATTAAAAATAGTGTTCATTTAATAGATTAAAAATAGACTGAGAGATTTATAAACAAGAAGATAATTACTTTCTAAATTTTCCTGGATTAGACAGACAGGCACTTCCTAAATGTTTTGCTATGAATGTGAGCAGGAACATGTGTTTGGCATCTAACTGACATTCAGTAGAACTCCATTGAGTGAGCAAAGGCGTGAATCAATGAATGACCTGTGCTGATTCATTCTTCTTTTCTAGATAAAAAGATTGAATAATTGAGTTTTCTTCATTCTCTGTCTCCTGGCTTGAAAGTTATGCATACTTTTCATATTGTTATAGTGGTTGCCCTTACTTGTGCTTTCCCCCATATACAAGGAGATGTTAAGTTTCCTCACACTTGATTCCAAGTTCCATGTCCCTCTCCTGAAATACACAGTTGGATTTTCTATGATGCTAATGAATCTGAAGTTCAGGGCCCTTCACTTGCATGCTCCAATGTTTTAGTACATATTTAACAAGTGTGAGGAGGTATAATACACACATAAAGAACTGAACTTTTTCCCCATTTATATAGACAGAAATCTGGAGAATATGTGTGGGAATGGATAGTGAGAGTGTGTGATTAAGGTAGAAGGCATATAAAGTTGGAAAGCCTTAAAAAAAATGGGACTGAAGTTTCAGAGGGAGGGGCAAGGGGTGAAAAGGGGAAGGAGGAAGAGGGAAGGAGAGGGAAAGCTTTTTATTTCTTCTGCTTCTCCCCAGATGGAGACTGTCACTTACAAAGGACACAGATATAGGTGAACCCTCAGTATATAATGCAAAGTTAGGAAGGAGACAGATATTTTTAGCAAGATACATTGCAGAAGATGAGGTGGCTGGGGTTTAATCATTGCAACTGAAAAGTGCTAGTTACCTTTCAGATCCTTTACCTGAGGATTTCTCTCCTCTCCTTTATGGCGATGCTGATGTGAATTGACCCCTCACTATCCTACCTGTTCATGGACACTAGACAAAGACACAAAATGACTGAGAACTCACAATGGAGATAAGACACAGAAAAGGCAGGACCTTGGTGAGGGAAAGGGAGAGAGATGGTGAAAAGGACTGAGAACCTAGGGGTGGTGGGAGAGACAGAGGGTGTGAGGAGGAGGGAATAAGGGGAATCTTCTGATGGCAGGTTAACTGGGAGGTTCTCTGCCCAAGAGACTGGACCAAGACCCAGTACCTAGGAGAGCACTTGGAGACACTGAACAGCCTAAAGATGTGACATTGACATGGCCTTGACATGGCTAGGAATTTTTTCACTGACCAGAAGCAAAAACTGGCTGAATGCTCTCTAAGGCTGTGTGTGTGTGCTTCACTGACCAAGAATAAGACCACTTAATTTTAGGTTTTAACTGCCCCTCTTTTTACAATCAAGAGTGGCAGGTTACAGTAGAAAAAGAAATGGCATGTGTCATAGTAAAAACAGCCATAGATCTGGAAGACTCTGATTTAATCACACTGCTCCGACATCAGATCCTCTTGTTTCTCTCTAGCCCCGCCATCGACCATAGCAAGCCAGATTTCATGGATATGAGCAACTAACATTGAGGCATTCCTATGATTTATCAACTCACTGCACCTCCCAGCAGTATCATGAATAATTTGTATGGCATTTAACCTGCAGTGGAAAGACTCAACAGTTCATTTTCCATCTTCCAAACCTCAGAGGAACTTTCTGGCCAGTCAGCTATTATTTGATCAATTGACCACTCAGTTAACTCTGCACCTGGGTTAAAAGATAGTGGATGATGAAATTACATTGGAATGTTTCATGAGTCAAGGCATTCCCATTGAAGAAAAAAAATAATTTCACAAACTGCAAGGTTTTAACAATCACTACTGTGCACATGGTATTTGAAAATGATGCTCTGGGTTCTAGCTTAATTTTCAACTTTTGTGTACTTTGATTTATAAGTGGCATGCTGTTGTAAAGAAAGGATACTTTCCTGACACGGTGCTTTGCTGTGTACAAAACTTATCTGTAATAGCAGAATCTTGCTCTCCTTTCTCATCCACATAAGAACAAAGATAGCAGAAGAACGCTGCTAGAGGGGAAAGAGCCAAAAATATTGCTTATCAATTTGTCATTTTTTTTAATAAGCTTGAAATTCAATGGCAAACATGACTCACTAACTGAGAAGAAAAACAAGGGCTACTACTTTTGTGAAAACTAATGCTCTTGCCTAGGATGAGATGGAACGTTAACTCCACTGAAAAACACAAACAAAAACAACACACACAAGCAATGAACCAGGAGTCAGCCTGCTTAGGCCAGCGATCTACCTCAAGACAATGAGCAATCTTGGGCAGGCCACCGTTACAATCTTATTTTTCCCCCTGAGATATAAAGGTAGATTTTTAATGAGGTTAATGAAGCTGAAGTTCAGGGTCCCTCACTTTCATGCTCTGACATTTTAATACATATTTAACCAATGTGAAGTTAATTATTACCTCTGTCCATCTCCTTTGAGAAGGTGCAATACACACATAAGGAACTGCATGATTTTTTTCTAATTTTACATACAGAAATCTGGAAAGCACTTAAGAACATGTAAAACCAAAGGATCAAAATCATTGAGTGTGGATTTTTATTTTATTGTAGATGTGAAAAGAGAAGAAAGGGACATAGATGAGATACAGATGTGCCAGGGAGGCTCTTGGAAAACTAAGAATGGAGTGAAAAATTACCAGTTTTAAGATTTGGTAATAGCAATGGCATCTTAAAGATAGTACTCTTTCAAAGCCAAGGGTAGGAAGAGTTTTAGAGTCAGCTAAAACATAATAGATGATGTTAACATTTCCAAGAGAAAAACCTAGCAATAAGAGGTATGATCAGCCCTGGCTGGTGTGACTTGGTTGGGCATAATCCTATGTACCAGGAGGTCCTCAGTTGATTCCCAGTCAGAGCACAGGCCTGGATTGTGGGGTGTACAGGTGGAAGAGCCTATCAATGTTCCTCTCTCTCTCCCCCTCTCCCTTCACCTCTCAAATCAATGAAAACATCTTAAAAAAACAAAAAGTAGGTGATAACACAAAGTAGAAAACTCTATTCAGCATTGATGACAGTACAGGATCATGTGTAGGGGTTATTGAAGGAAAAGGGAAACTTGTATGTAAAAGGAGAGAAATAAACGGGTGTTACCTGATAGAAATAGAGTTATTAAAAGTAAAAATATAAGTCAAGTTTAAAAATTACAAGTCAAAGTTGGGCTTTGTAGAAAGCTGTATGAAAGAAGATGAAAGCTGGAAATATTTTAACATTAAGATGAGTTGCAAATAAAAAGCATAACAAGATGAAAATTTTGGTGAATGTGTCCAGATAAATCACATAACCAATAAGCTGCAAAAGATGGAGAGCGCCTTGTTTCTGTGTCTTTGGGATTTTAAGAGTGGGTTAAGCCAAAGGCATTGATTGTACAGAGATCTTTGCAAAGACTGAATTTCAGTGCATCACTGAAAGGAACTCCTAATTCCATTATAAGAAGAAAATCCATATGTAAGGAAAGTAATCAAGGAAGGCTTAACTGCGGACTTGTTATCTTTTCCCTCATTGGAAAAGGAGTTAAGAAGGAATTTGTGTAGCAAATAAGCTCATAAAGAGATCTATCTGCTGGACACTTCTGGGGACCATATTGATTATTTTGGTCATAAACAGTGTCTATAAATCAAGTGTTGGCAAATCTATGATGTCTATTTGTTACTATCATTAGCTGCAGAGAATTTCAACTTGGGATTTGGTAGAATACATTCCACAAGTGGATTGTGTAAATGGCTTGGGATGGCAGCAATTGTGTCAGTCGGTTCTTTAGGTTACTCTCATTACCACCTGCTATAGTCCAGCAAGGAGGAGCTCATCTTCACAAGGGAGGAGGAGCTGAAATGGAAATAAAAAGAAGGGAAGAGTTTGAATCATACATCTGACTCTCTTTGCTTTGATTTCAGGCTCACTAAGCAACCTTTTCGTTAGCGCTCAGCTTCCCAGATTTGCCTCTGAGGGGAAGATTGCATTAGTCTTCATAATGTGAGAGTTTTGATCCATATGACTGTGGGAAACTGCCTATTGTCTTCTCACACAGAGAGGTGTGGACGAGGAGCCCAGAATGCTGGTGATCCTTGAGCCCCGGCAAACGTCAGGGTTATGCACCCACTGTTTAGTCCAGACAATGGTAGCTGAAGCAACTTCCTCACCAGATAGTCATGTAAATCCTTACTGATAAGACAGTCTGTCTGTTATTGGAAATTGCCTGCCTCAGGACTATGGGTGTATCCCAAATTGAATAAAAGGATGGCAAGGCCAGAGCCCAACTGGAGTCCTTCCTCTTGGGATGGGCTCCTGATTGGCTCCCCAATTTCCAAATTATTTCTTGTCTCGTCTCTTTCATTTGCGTGCAGCCCCTCTTCCAGAGCCGGAACCCTGAACCACACGAGATGGGGGTCACATTAGCATATGACAGTTCAATTTATGATATCAATGAGTACATTTTCTGTTTAGTCTAGTGATTCTTAAACTTTAGCATGCGTAGGAATCACATCAAGTGAGCATGTGCTTGGTTCATTTCAAGCAGGGCTTATTAAAACTACATTGCTGGGGAGGGGGAGGGGTTAGAGAGCAACCAAAGGACTTGTATGCATGCATCCCATATAATAAAAGGGTAATATGCAAACTGACCCTAACAGCAGAACCACTGAGAATGACTGGTCACTATGACACACACTGACCACCAGAGGGCAGATGCTCAATGCAGGAGCTATCCCCTGTGGTCAGTGCGTTCCCACACGGGGAGCTCTGCTCAGCCACAAGCCAGGCTGATGGCTGCCAGCACAGTGGTGGCGGTGGGAGCCTCTCCTGCCTCCTCAGTAGTGCTAAGGATATCTGACTGCAGCTTAGGCCTGCTCCCCACTGGCAAGTGGACATCCCCCGAAGGCTCCTGGGCTGCCAGAGGTATATCTGACTGCCAGCTTAGGCCTGATCCCCCGGGGAGTGGGCCTAAGCCAGCAGTGGACATCCTCTGAGGGGGTCCCAGACTGCGAGAGGGCACAGGCCGGGCTGAGGGACCCCCCCGAATGGACACATTTTTGTTCACTGGGCCTCTAGTATTAACATAACCAATGGACACAGATACTGGAGCAGTTGGGGCTTGCCCGGGTTGGGAATGGCTGGTGGTGGGGGAGGGGGGATCAATTGGGGGAAAAGGAGACGTGTAAAACTTCAGACAATAAAACAAACAAACAAACAAAAAACTAGATTGCTGGACAACCTATAATATGAGTTACAGAAGCAAATTTGAACATTTTAAATTTCTAGTAGCTACATTAAAAAGGTAAAAAGAAACAGGTGAAACGAGTGGATAATGTTTTTATTTAACCCTACATATCCAACATATTCCCATTTCAATATGTAATAAATATAAAACTGTGATGAAATAGCCTACATTTCTTTTTCCATACTGTCTTCAAAACCCGGTGCATTTGACGCAGCAAGCACATCTCAGTTTGGACTAGCTACTAGGACATTTCAGCAGCTTCAGGTGGCTAGTGACTAATGGATTGAACAGTGTGGTTTTAGAGTCTCCAGAATTCCCTGAACTTATGCCACCAGAATAAAGCAGCTAAGTTCACACCATTTTGATAACTCTGCCAGGAGGTTTTGGAACAACTGTGGCACCCATTACTGGAGCCAGGTTGGAATTCTTGCTCTTAAGGTTCCCATGGCTCCCAGAGGATCTGGTGTTGCTGTTTCCAGCAGAAAATAACAAAATAGCCTTTGCTTTTGTGGTGTACATGTGGGGGCACATAGGGGCTTCTGCTCTTTCTGTCCCTGGTTTCTTGGTAATAACTCCCCTCCTTCCCCGCATACACACACACACACACACACACATCATCATCATCATCATCAGCATCATCAGCTCCTATACTCTTCTGTTCTTACTTCACCTTTAATTGCTACAGGTTGGGGTGGGGTGGGGGAGCAGGGGGGAGAGGGTGGAGGAGAAAGAAAGAATTAAAAAGTATTAGAATTAATAGAGACTTCTAGCCTGCCAGACAAACCGCCATCTCCCGTACCAGGTGTTCTTTGTATTTGCGACAAGGGTTTATGGATAGGAAAGAGAATTTGTGCTTAAATATCAGAAACATTTGAATGCTTGGCCGGTTATACTGTTCATGCTTCTGTCGCTTGCACTGTCCTCCAAAGCATTTGTCCTCTAGTGCATCTTGACAAAGCGCCTGCACAAAATTAACAGGCGTGCAAAGCCTGGAGGAGCAACATTGATCTGCCTATAATTTGTTTGTGGAGTGATCAGAGGTGATTTCAATTTCAGAGCCCAAGTCGCCAGTCTGGCTTTTTGTCAGGCAATTAGTTCCACTGGCTGGGCTGGCGTGC
Organism: Murina feae; assembly: GCA_004026665.1. Taxonomy (NCBI): domain Eukaryota; kingdom Metazoa; phylum Chordata; class Mammalia; order Chiroptera; family Vespertilionidae; genus Murina; species Murina feae. The sequence goes on from PVJC01006519.1 coordinate 21,507, forward strand.
CCTGATGCGCGCCGTGGAGAACCGGGCACATGGGAGCGCATAGCTTGTGTTGCTTCCTTCAGTGTGTTTCTCATGTTGCTGTGATTTATTTTGGGTAACATTCCCTTCTGCACGCCAGGTTCTGTGACTTTGCTGAGCATAGTTCTGTGGGTAAGTGCTCTGGAGAAGGAGTTGGAGGAGGATAAGCAGAGAGAGGAAATCCTGACAGTAGTTAATACTTCTAGGTTGTCTGGCAATGTGTTAAGCTCACAGTCCTGGAGCCCTGAGACGGATTGCCCCACAGAGGGAGGCCTCACCCACTCATCGCAGTGCCGCCAGCCAGGTAGCCTGGGCCTCCCTCTGCGGGGCTGTCATGGGGTGATGGCCACCCGACCTATCGCATCCCACCAGCCTTGGCTGACCTGTCGCCAGTGTATGTCATAGCGTGACAGTCCAGATGGTCAATTTGCATAGTATGCTTGTATTATTATAGATACTAACAACCTCAAATGAAAGGTATTAATATCCTCATTTTTCTAATGAAATCAAGGGGCAAAGGGAGGTTAGTAATTAGCCAGTCACACTTTGAGAAGTGCAGTTGGGTTGCAACATGAATGCTCTCAGTTCCTGAACTATGCTGCTTGCTCAGTCACCACAGAGCCATGGCCTGGGCTTCAGGAAGGAACCGGGTTTGGATGAAGAGACAAGACCATAGTAACCCCAGCAATGCACTTCCACCCATGAGGGCAGGGACCATGTCCGTATCCTCCAAACCCAACAGAACTTGACTCATTGAAGGTGCATCGTAGGCACATAAGGAGGCACAGCCATATTCGTTCAGTGATTGAACTACATGACCCCATCTGACTCTCACAATGACCCGGAGAGGAAGCAAGGAAAGGTATTATCTTTATTTATGATTACTTTACCTGGACTGAAGGGAATATCTCCCCTTCCCAAAGTGACTTAAACAGATTTCTGAGCTGTTGCAGTTTTCATTGTTGTGGTAACAACTTGCCTGTGAAGGCTAAAGGTCCCAGAAGCAGGGACCATTTCCTATACGTTCTTGTCCTATTCGTCACAGAGCAGAGAGAGGACACTCCTGGGACGACAGGGTTTTATCAGACAGCACTGCTAGAAGCAGGCAGAGCCAGTGGTGGTCACCTGACATCACACCCTACTCCAGAGCTGGAAGTGGAACTGAAGAGTTTTTGAATGGATACATGAAGGAATACCATGATGGACATGTTTCTTAATATAGACTGAGCTGATGACAGTGATCAGTCATTGGCTGAATTAGTGCTTTCCAGGGTAGCTGACTCCATTTTTTCAAAATGAATCATTCAAAAGAGCAAAACAACTCATTTCTTTAAACATGTCAAAATGCAGTCTTAAATGTCGTGCTAAGTAATGACAAGATGCCAGAGTGGTTTAGTCAGTGATTACTGTTGTTTAACAGTAATTTAAAAACCAAACAGGAACAATGTTTGTGCCAATATGGTATTTAAATAGTCAAAATCAACTCCACTTAAATTATGAATTAACTCATTTATTAATAATATATTTCATTTATTTTATATTATTTTTCATGAAGCTTAAAGTGTACCCTAGTGATTATTTTAGTTAATGTCATGGAATCTATCTATGTCAGGGGACTGGCATTGCCTTTTCAAAAAAAAAAAAGACAGAGAAATGAAAAAAATGTCAAGGTTTTAATTGACCATGATGTCCAGCCAGCATGTGTGGAATCCTGAGTCCCCTTTGCTTGCCCGGGGATTATCTCACCTACACTTTTGGGGACATTTGAATGAAAAAGAACAGCAAAAAGTTAAAAAAAAAAATACCGGAAATACTGGGTTCTTGCACTAAATTTCCCAGAAAGTGCAGATTATTTTAAATTGCTACCTGTCCTAACTAGCTTCCTAGGAAAGAAATGCCTTTTATCAGTTTAGTACGTTGGCATTTTGTAGAAACACAACAAAGGCTGTGTCACATTTAGCCTCTTTTGGCCTTTAACTAATCTCATCTATGAGACTGCCTGCCCTTAGCTAAGACTGATCTAATATAATTTGTAAAATGGACATGCAAAGGTGGTTGGGCCTTATTCTAAGGACAATGAGATGCCACTGGAGTATTTTACACAGGGGAGTAGAATGAACAAATTTATGTTCTAGAAAAGTCACTCTGCAAGGCACAAGAGGGATGAGAGAGCCAAGACTGGGAGTTAGAGTCTAATGTAAAGACTTTCATTGATCAGGGAAAGAGATGATCGGGCAGAGAACAGGTAACATCTAGAGAAGTGCACAGACGAGAAATATTAAGAAAGAGAAGCAACAAGGCTTATGGTTTAGATGTGGGGGGTGAGGAAGGCAGAAGTTAAGGGTGATCCCTGCCTTGGGCAGCTAGTGATTGGTGGTACAATTAACCTAGACAGGGAACAAGGAGAGGAAGGATGATACATTCAACTGTATTCTGGAATCTAAAGGGAACAATGAGGCATCCAAGTGAGCTTGCAGAAGGCATTTGGATAGTCTAATCTGAAGCTCAGGGGATGAATCTGGGCTGGAGATAAAGATTTTGAAGCCGCCACCGCCACCTGAATAACATTTGATGCATGAAAGCAAATGAGGTCCCCAAGTGAAAATGTGGAGTGAGGTGCTAAGAAGGCCAATGATGAGGTCAGCCTGGGAAGAGGAGCCCAGAGAAGCAACCAGTGAGAGAGGAAGAGAACTAGGAGATTATAGTGGGGTCAAGGAGAAGAGACTATTTCAGGAAGAAAGGAATGGTCATCGTGTCAAATGCTCAGAGAGAACAGTGAAGTGGGGGTTGAATGGTGTCAATATGATTTTTCAAGAAAGAGGTCATGGGTGACTTTGGGGAGTGAACTTCCTGGGGAATAAAGGGAGCAGGTAGGTTGCAGTGGGCTGAATAGTGAATGGGAATTGAAGAAGTGGCAGCAAATATAAATGACTCTCAAAAAATTGCTGGTGAAAGAGTTTTGGTTGATAACAGGTGTCCTCTCTATCACCACTGTGCCATTTTCAGATACCTACTTCCTATGAGAAGTGTTTATAACCTCCCTTATGCTCTGTACTACTGTAAGCATGTTGAAAAGTGCAGATGGGGTCTTTCATATCCTCAGCTCTTCTTAGTTACTAATGTAGGTCTTGCATGTAGAAAGAAGGTGCTCTGTTCATATGTTTACTTACTAGCACGTTTTAGCTTTCACATTTAAGGCTCTTATTGGACTTAAATATATATATAAATATATATAAAGTGTGTGTCCTTTTCATGTGTTTGCCTCTTATGAAACTTTCTCTGAATAAAAAGGTCTCAATTCCAGGTGGGAAACAGGTCATGACACAGGTCCATAAAAATTTAATAGAATGCAATGTTTTCAGAAAATTTTGTGAATTGGGGAAAATTCCCTCCTCCCCCCCCCCCCCGCCAAAAAAAAACCTCCAGAAAAAATAGAACAAGAATGAATGTTTTAATAAAAAAATTTATTATGATTATGTACACCTCCTTGATAAGCATATAAATGTAAACTTTTATTGTTGGCTTTATTTCACAGGTGACTTATCCAAATTCAGAGTTAATACCATCACGTGAGTATACAGGTAGTGAGAAAATTTTATTATATTCACAGAATATACACACACGTGCATTCAGAATGTGTCCCTCCTTAAGCCAGTGGTATAGACACTGCCCCATTGACCCTGCTTCTGCTTCGCAGGTGGACACTGGACTCCGTGACGTCGTCCGCATGCTCCTCGCTCTTCTTTTCCTTCAGGCTGTTGATGAATCTCAGGGTGATTTCATCCCACTCCTCCGGCAATAACATCAGCAGAAATCCAATGCAGATGATGATGGTAGCAGCCAGGCGCACGACATTGAAGATCACCTCCTGCTTCAGGAGATCCACAGCTAAATGAGAAATATCAGGTCAGTCACTCTCTACAACTCTTTCTAAGCTTTTTAAAAAAGAAAAGACCAAAGTTGATGCTACTTCTAGAGATTTCCAAAGGTCTTCCTTGTTCTTTCAAGCTCATCTTTCCTTTTTTTATGCCATCATTTGTGGCGTTACCTTCCTTTACTTTTCATTCCTTATCTCTAAATCATACTTATCCGTCAAGTCCCAGATGATCTGATTTTATTACTTCTGCAGTTTTACTTCTTAGAATTTTCCCTCTGTATCCATTCATGCTTCTCCAAGTTTCATTGGTCCACTGAAGATTTTTCAAATGAGCCAAGCCTGTTAATGTCTAGGTCTTTTGCACATGCTGTTCTTTGACAAATTTTCAATTGAGGTGAACTTCATGTAACATAAAATCGGCCATTTCAAAGTGAATTTAATGGCATTTAGTGCATACAACCATCACCTCTATCTGCTTCCAAAGCATCTCCATCATTTTAAAATAAAACCTCATATTCATTAAGCAGCCCCCTAGTCCCAGCCCCCAGCCCCTGGGCGCCACCAATCTACTGTTGGTTTCTATGGCTTTACCTATTCTGGATATTTCATATAAATGGAGTCACGCTCTACGTGATCTTTTGTGTCTGACTTCTTTCACTGTTTTTGAGGTTTATCCATGTTGTGTCATATATTCATACTTTCTCCCTTTTAATGGCTGAATAATATCCTATTGCATGTACCATGATTTGTTTATCCATTCACTTGTTGATCAACAACATTTAAGTGTTTCCACGTTGGACCATTATGAATAATACTGCTATTTTACATTTGTGCACAATGATATTTTTGAGTCCCTGTTTTTAATTTGGGGTGTGTACCTGATAGTGGAATTATTGGTCATACACATGCTGTTCTTTTTTCCATGGAATGCCCTTGCCTCCTCATATCCACTTCATCCAGCTAACTCTCCACCCCCCTCCCCACCCCCACTCCCTGCCATTACATCTCCCTGTTTAGTTTTTTTGCAGGAAGACTTCTTGGTTGCCCCACCTGTCAGAGCATTTAATACATACCTCTGTCAAAGCAATTCTCTCTACATTGTATTTACTCAATTCCTTTTGTCTCCCTCTGTTAATACATAGTCTGAAATCAGGGACTATGCCTTATTCAGGATGTATCACCAGTGCTATCAGAGTTCCTGGCTATTCTGAGTGCTCAGAAATCATTTATTGAATGAATGAACACATGGATGAATGACTAAACTTTTTTGACAGCTCCACTCCTCCTCTGACTATCTTATAGTCCTTAGAGTCTATTACACAATCTGACATTTAATCATAAATTACTTTGTATAGTTCTAAGTTATTTCATGCATGGTGGTATTATTTTCCAAATGCAAGGCATACACTTCTTAAGGGAACAATAATACCATCTTCCTGTTTCTTCTACAATCCTGATCACATAGTGAGTGCTCAAGAAAAAATTTTTTTATTGTCCTGAGACAAAGAAGATGGCTACCCAACACTTAAAATCATAGATTTTTAAAGTTAGAATGACTGTAGACTCACCCAGATAACCTACTTCCAATACTTGTTCCACGGAAAGATTTCATTAGAAAGATTATCCTGGAAAAAAAATAGCTTCTCCTCTTGTCCCTGAAGTGAATCAAATTGCTTTTCCCTACATCTATATGAGAGAGCCATCTGCTGTGCCCACGGGAGAAGCTTCCCCAGCTCCCCATGGATGGTCTGATGGGAAGCCAACACCCTGTGCATTTCCTATACTTTCATTAATGACGTTTACTTGAGAGTCCTATGCTGGGATGCCTTTTGTTTCCATAGGATTTCCTCAAAAATTACCACAAAAATAGGTTGTCAGGGAGAGTACATGAAACTCAAATGATACATTTGGTATTTAATTCTAAAAGCACATCCAAATAAAGACAGTGTTTGTAGCTGCAAATTTTAAATCTGTTGCCTAGTTATTCCGTTGTCTGCCACTTTCATATTTAAAAACATCTTCCCAGGCAAGGGACATAATTCACAACAGCTTAAAGGAACAACTCAGGGTATAAAACAAACACAAGCAGGAGAGTTACTGTGCGCGTCAAATCGTACCAGTACCTGCATTTCCAGGAACGCTGAGCAGTGTCCCAATGGAGATTAGGATCGGGTATGTCAGCACCATGCCGACATTCACCAGGATGTTGAAGACTGTAAAATAAAGGAGGATATTGAGAATACTGGAGGATAAAGGGGAGTTGATATGCTGAGTACTTTCCTTCTTAACATAAAAGAATCAATATCTATGGTAAACATGCCTTTTAAACTGTCCGCATTGGTCAATTAGTCCTCTGATTTGGGAGGTAGATGCATGGGTGTCTCACCTGAAGTAGTCTTATTCTTTTCTCCTCCTCTGCCACTCTGGTTGCCTGAGCTCTTGCCAATTGGCTGACAAAGAGTGTATGGAGCAAATGCAAAGAGGTGAAATGATCGATTCACTAAGCTGTCATACTGCACCCAGTGGAGTGTGAAGACCTCGCTGCCTAGGAGAGAACCACGTGTCCAGCCCCTCAGGTGGTACCCAGCCCGAGCGGGTTGCTCAGGAGCGTGTCCAGGGGTCCACGTTGGAGGAGGGCTACTTTGCAGCAAGCTGGGGATCATGCGCACACAGATGGGGCCATGAGTCAGGGAAATTTCAATTGCTCCCAGTTTTGGCCAGGAAATCATCTAGGTACTTTCATTAGGATGTTTCATCTTGTGGAAACACTCCTATTGATTTCTACTGAAATTAGCAGAGGTTATGACAGCTCATAACCACATATTTTTGGCCTTCAAAATCAGAATTCAAAGGACCAACAGTTAGTATCTGATTATTATCTTGTTGCATTTCCTGTCTTGCTTAAGATCTTCCCTTAGGGGCCTGGGCCAGAGTAGAAAAAGAAGACCCAGTGCCTATGGGGGAAGAAAATAAGGGCTTTTTTTTTTCCCCTCTCAGAATTGCAGTGCTGCTTCAGATTATGCTCCCGATGATGTCACCTTGATAAAGAAAATCAAGTGAGGGTTGGCAGATATCCTGCAGGCCAAGTCTTGTGGGTAAATGTGGAGTGGGCAGAGGGGGCTGGCTTAGGTGGTCTGAGGAGAGAGGAGCAGAATGAAAATAATTTGATTCTGAATAAAGAGCCTGAGTCATGGGGGTGGGGGTGGATGTGCTCAACTGCTTGGCCAGAGAAGAGCAGTCTTGTTATTTTTCAGGTTCCTCTGATATCGAGCTACAGTAGGAGCACAGCCTGAAAGTAGAAGCCCCCAGTCAGCGGTTCTCAACCTGTGGGTCTGAACCCCCTTGAGGTCGAACGACCCTTTCACAGGGGTCACCTAAATACATCCTGCATATCAGATATTTACATTATGATTTCTAACAGTAGCAAAATTGCAGTTATGAAGTAGCAACAAAAATAATTTTATTGTTGGAGGTCACCACAACATGAGGAGCTGTATTAAAGGGTCACGGCATTAGGGAGGTTGAAAACCACTGTCCTAGTTGCTCAGGTGAAGCCGACACGCATATAGGGAATTGTGAGAAAGAATATTAAAGAGTTTGGGTGACTTTTTCTTGGTCATTGGACTAGGCACAGCCTACTTGGCTGAGCCACCAAGCCCAGTTCTGCCTTCTTGCCCTGCTTTGGGAGGGTTTGCTATCTCAAATCACTCTCTATACACAGCTAGAGTGGGCTGTGTAAGCTGCAGATGTGAGGCTGTCATCTCCCTGCTGAGAGATTAGTAAATGGATTTTAAATTCAACCTGTTCTACCTGGCTTCCCAGGTCCTCCATAGCCCACTTCCCTCCTGAATGTCCTCTTCTCCCTCCCTCCCTCCCTCCCTCCCTCCCTCCCTCCCTCCCTCCCTTTCTTTCTTCCTTTCTTCCTTCCTCCCCATTCCACCTGCACTGGGTGCTCCAGACATTTTGAACCACTTTGAGTTTCTTGAATGAGAGCGTCCCCCCTCTCAACACACCATGGCACACTTGGAGCACAGTAACATTATACAGTGCATCACGAAGCATGACTAGGCTGCTTGAAGACCAGTGGTGATCAGAGTGGCTTGGGCCTCTGGCTCACACTAACCCATAGGAGGCACACCAGTTGGAGAGTTCTGATCTAATCAAGCAATAGCCCGCAAAGAATCTTCTAAACATTCAGTAACATGAACCAACCGTAGGCAAATTAGGGAAATAGAGGACAGATATACCCAAGGGAATCATCTAGTATGATAACTATCCAAGGGAAGGTCGAGTGACACAGGGAATGGAAGGCAAAGCCTGGGGTCACTTACCCAGCCACATCCCTGCCATCCCACAGAGACAGCCCCAGGGCAGCGCTGCGAAGGAGGACCAGTGCTCCACCTTGGTGAAATACAGGATGACGGGGGTGAAGGAGATGAAGATTAAATTGAAGAAACCCAACGTGGAGACAAAGTGTGCCGCTTCGCCAAAGTTGGCACTTCCAAGAAACATCTTAAACATAACCTGGAAAGGGAAGGAAACTCTGAAACCACACTGTGGGAGGTTTGGCTGCATCAGAAAGGCAAGGTCTGCTCATCTGCACAGGGAACTAACTGGCCCAGTGTTTATCCTCCACATCTTCTTATTTGCCATCTCCTTATCTCCTTAATTCCTTATCTCAACAATGGCATCTAAGGCATGATTGAGATAAGGAATGAAATGCTCTTCAGATGAAGCAGCAAAAGCCATAAAACAAGTTCCTTGTGGGGTTGGAAACTGCTGGGATACTGCACACTGTGTTATGCACACGATCAATGATGGGTGTAGGATGAATAATAAACAAAAGCAGAGAAACCCTGAGAAACCTTCTCGCTTGAGATGCCGTCAATTCTTCCCTTCCAGCCTGGGATTCATTTCACTCTTATTTTGACAGATACTGAAAATTATATTGGACAGAGAGAGCCTGTCATTATGTGCTGAGAGACATAATAATGATGCCTGGATTTACAAGTACTTTCCTCTCAGAGCTTAAAATATATTTCACAAGCACTGTGTTTATTCTCCAGATTAACAATTCATTCCCCCCCCCCCCCCCCCCCCGGGACTCTAGTCCATATTTCTTGGCTTTTTAACCCCTCTGCTTCCTTTATTAACCCTCAAACAGTGGAGAATGGAGCAGATCTTTTCTAAGGTGCACGTATCATTTCGTGCATGTCAGCCAATATTACCACTCCCTGAATGAAACACGGTCAGGAGAATGCCAGATATTACTTTTAATTTTAATTGAACTTTTTTTTTTTTATTTTGAGAGACAAAATCGAGACCTTGATCACATGCTAGTCTTTGGTCACATCAGACACCTCAGGCGAGTCTCAGTTGGGGGCAAGTTAGACACTAATGGCGATTGAGGGAACACTTGTCAAGTTTGTCACACAGAATCAGTGGCCCAAGAAATGTCAGTATGCAAATAGACTCAGTGTCCTTTGCGCTGCAGGGCTGGTGAATAATCAGAACAGGCATCCAGGAGAGTTGCAAAGGGCATTTTCTGCCTTTCAGAGAGAATTTTCTCACTGACACACCAAGAGAGATGAAAGTGGAATAGTCCTTCAGCTACATCCAGAAAGTTGGCTGTGAAATGCGGAGCTTCGGGGAATAACCGTTGAGGTCTGCTCTTAGCCCTCACTTCTGAAGTTAAGGGCAATGGCTCTGAATAGAAGTTTCATTGATGACAGGCAGCTCCAGGGGAGAGAGTGGTGAGGACTTAGTGCAGACCCAGAGTATCCTTCAGAGAGGAAAAGAGACTTTTCATTTTGCTAATAACACGAGCTTCTGTGGCACAGAGCTGATAGGTAGCTCTGTTAATAAACAATAATAATTGTTTATTATTTTTAACACCTCAGTTGGAGCTGGAATAATGGCCACTGTAGCAATGAAAGAAACATAAAGAGAAGAGAGGTCTTTCTCAGCTCCTCTACAACTGGCCAAGGATTTGGGAGGGGTGGGGCCATGGAGCAAGGGCTTTGGAGTTGGCAGTCCAACTTTTAACCATGGCTCTGTCATTTCCTGGTTGTGTGACCTTGGGCAAGTTACTTAATGTCTCAAAGCCTTAGTTTTCTCATCTGTCATTCAAACAATATTAACACACCAAATGCAAAGAAATAAAATTTTTGATGACTCCATATTCCAGAGCAAGCAATTGAATACTTCATGGATATTGCTAAATGCTTCCTCCAACCCAGTTCCTTCTTTGAAATTGGGGAGAAACCTATATCTCATAAGGGTGCATTAATACAGGTCAAATTTTCTGGCAAGTGCCCAGCATTAGCAAGTACTCAGTAAGTGGTTTTTATCAGAAAACCACTTTTATTTTTTCTAGTCAAGATTTTCTTTGTCCTTCCTTACTTCATTAAGTCTAAGCTACAAATCACCATTGACTACCTAAGACAGTGCACAACTTACCTTATATAATGCAGATGTGGAGGCTGAGCCCACTGCAAATGCCACTCCTATGATCGAGTCAGCATGGAAATTATCTGCATACGCCATCATGACAATGCCCGTAATTGCCATTATTGTGGCAACTATCTGTCAAATAGAATGCAAATAAATTAAAAAACAACAACTGGTGACGCTATATCCCTGAGCAAGCAATTGAAGACTTCATACAAGCTGCTAAATTGCTTTCTGAAACCCAACTACCTGTGCACATTTGTGTTCAATTGTAGAAGGGTCAGTATTAAGAAAAAATTGGTATACTCATGAGACATCCGGATGGAGAATATAAAAACTGCTCACATTCAAATCAAGGACTAATAATTTTAGTGTAATATTTTAGTTCAACTTCCTAGAGACTTATACCCATATTGGTGAAATAAGGTCAATGGGAAATCAGTTCTATGCCTTCTCATCTATACTGTATTCTTTTTCTTCAAATATTTAAGCATACATTTTAACCAGTCCCTTGGATCAATACATATTTCTGAATACCGCCACATAATGAGGATTTGATTAGGGAGATATGCTGATGCAGCTAAGAGGCAACGTATAGGGTAAGGGGAAAACAGAAGTGAGTAACTTCATAATAGTTTATAAGGAGCAAGCTTGCGCTGTCACTTGGAAAATCCAATGGAGGTCAGTTCTTCCTCTTGTTTTCACGTAAATTAAACCACAGAATGATAATTTTATTTAATTATTCTAGAATATTAATTGCATAAAGTGAAATGTTCATAATTTGATTGCAATCATGATGGCTTACTTTACTATAAATTGATGTGATGCTCAGTATATTTAAAACAGGAGTGAAATGCTGGTTTGCACTTGTTTCTTTAATTATCTTGAACTTGAGCAATTCAGGCATTTCAAGGGAATTCTCACCAACTTTAAAATCAAGATGTAACTTTGTCAGAAATGTAAGCATATGTGACGATTAATTTTGTCAGTTTTGAGTATTCCCAAGTACACCAATTTCTCTATAGATAGCTTCTTCATATGTGATTAATATGTGGGTTTTTTTGTCCTTTTGAACATTATTAGTGAATTCTTTATTACAACAAAATGTAGATCTTTAACATATAACAGCATATTTGCTCAAGGTCAGCTCAATATATATTAATGATGACACATATAATTTAGATGCTGCTGAAGCAATTCTTTTGTTAATGACCACCAAGAGCAAGTGCACAGTGGGTTTCAGAGCCAGCTCCGTACTCAAGTGTCTTTTATGAAAAACAGCAGGAGAACTTGAGAACAGACGCCGACGTGTCAGCAGTGAAAAACTGTCTTCATAAAGTGTTATCCAGGAGGCTGCTTGATAGGAGGTGTTTCTCTTGCTGAGTGAATATCATATTCTCTGAAGCTTCCAGGCATGTGTTCTAGTTAGACTATGCCTCCCACTATAGGGAATAGAATTTAATACACACACCAGGAGGTGTCAAGGAAATTTTCTAAACAAGAAGCCATAGACTCATAAATAAAGCTGAGGGGGATATCTAGACCTGGAAATTCTGTGAGGGCTATCATTTTCTTCGTTTTTCAGATTTACAGTTCAGCCAGGGATTTGAGGCCTTTCTTTGGAATCTGATTTCAGAGAATGAAAAGGCTCCTTCGACACTGGCATTTTCTGATTTGTTTTGAGTTTAAATGTTGTCCATGGGTTAAAGTGTTCAAGTGCACACATAGATCTCCCCCGTAAGACTGAACTTGTAGGGTAATAAATTTGAATTGATATTTGTGGGGTGTTTTTGTTTGTTTGTTTGTTTTTGGCCAAGCATTTGTTGTATTTCTTGGTCAAATAAACAAAACAGGATTAAAAGGACACAATGTTAATCCTAACGAACTTTAACATGATGTGTTGTTTCATATTTAAAATTACTAAAAGGGATCAACTGCAGGACTTGTATGCATGCATATAAGCATAATCAATGGACACAAGACATTGGGGGGCAGGGGAGGTGGGGGGAAGGTCAAGGGAAAAAAATGGAGACCTATATAACACTCTTTGTAATACTTTAAGCAATTAAAATTAATTAATTAAAAAGTATTCTATCATATATAATTCTGGGTTTAGGGAATTGTGAAAACAAACAGCCAAACAAACAAATAAGCAAACAACCAAAAAGCACAAAACAAAATCACTGTCTAAAAAGAGATGAAAACAATACTCTTATCCCCAGGACCTGTGCCTAATGGGGAACTGTTCTTTTTCTGAGCCATCCATTAGTAAAAATTTATATGCATAATATTACTATTATAATTTCTTTCTCAAGATAGACATTAGATATGGACAAAGATTACATAATTTTTAGCTATTCAAAGTTAGAACCATGGTGAGCTTCTTTGAGACTTCTATTACATTTTATATTCAAGTGCTTGTGAAGGTATTAGGCGGGACCACTTAAATCGACATATCAATTATAGCGGTGTCTCTTTCAATCGCCTTCATGGAGAGAAGCATTTTGCACTTCAGGGGGTCAGACAACACTGTTAGTTAAGTTCTAAAACGTGAAAATCTGAATATTTGAGATGTTAGAAAAATTCTTCTCTCCGGTATGAACAGCCATTTATAGGTTAATCATTTATAGGTTATATAGGTTTCCTGGGGAGAAAGGTAAGTTAAATTATTTTCCACATTTTAATTTAAATTCCACAACTATCCGATAGAATAAGTTCTCTATGGCCACATTTTACAACTTCTCCTATCTGCACAGTTGGAACTAAGGGAGGGGATCTCGGCTAATCTAGAAAATGCAGGAGAGTATTGGGCGGAAGTCGCTTTTGGAGCGTCGTTCGGATGGTCCCCGAGTGGCACTGCTTGGCTGCACGGGTTCAACTCTTCAAACTTCCAGAGAACAAATAACACGAGCACAGATCTGAGTCACATGCGTTTTCAGAATTAATCAGTCATTAAGGAAGGAGTAATAGTTTGTTCTCCACAGAAAAGCACGACTCTTCTTGGGCTCAGGACACTGGAAACGTGCCTGCAGGAAGCCAGTGCCTTAAATGTTGTGTCAACAGTGCTCATATGTGCACAACCACGCGGTGAAACACATAAATGCATCCAAGCACTTGAGTGTGCACATGAAGGACTCTTGTGCTAAACTCGCCACCACCTTGGCTTCACAGACACGTGGCTCTCACAGCCTATTCTAGTTCCAGCCCATCACCAACAAGAGGGGTCGAATTAAGACGGAAATCCCACCACTACCATCACCTGCATCTGTTTGGCGTGAGAAGGTTAGTAACCAGTGACCATAAAGCTGACAACTAAGCCTCATTCTTAATTTTCGGACCCTCTCGGTCCTCTCACATCATGCTGAGCCCGTTATCCCAGCAGGCCACGTGAGCGACATCACCTCCGGAGATGGTTACCTCCACATCAACTTGCAGGAACCAGGCGGGTGTTGGAGCCTGTTTCTGCAGTCCAAGAAGGCCTGAAGGCTAACATTTGGTGATGTCACTAAGCTGTAGGCCACCCGTGAGCCTGCATGAAAGCTAGCTTCTTCCACCTCTTAAAGAATTCATTTGTACAGACAAAGGCTAGAGAAGCATCTGGCTTTTGGCTGTTTTTGTTTTCTTGTATGGTCTTTCTCCCCCTCTTTTGGCTCAGGCCCTCAAGAATCACAAGGGTCTGGCCCTTTCCTGAATCTTCATGAGGATTTCCGGCTTCATTACATTCAGGGTGTTTCCCCTTGACAAATGGTTTCCGGAATTATTATTTACATAACAATATCAGTCCTTCTAGGGTGCAGGGTACTAAGATGAACCTTGAATTGCTTCTACTTCTATTTGTAATGCCAACATCTTTCCTTAATTTACTTTGTGGTCAAGTGTTCCTGAAGCTGGGTGGAGCATAAGAGAGACCCAAGCCAATAGCAGCCTCTAAAGTGTGTTGGGGGAGGGAGGTAGTCAATAGATCCTTCTGGACATAAATCAGAGCCCCCACGCTTCCTGTATTCATAAATCATTCTTTCCCCAAGAGGGGGTTGAAAAGGATGAGTCTCATTATCCATCCTCAACTGCCTCCTTGAGGAACCATCAAGGCTCTCGATGGAGGATTCTGCACTAATCTGAATGAACAGCGACTGCATAAATGTCAACCAGACAAGATGGAAATGAAAGGTTATCTTGAATCTTATCTAAGTGTATGATATTGGCACAAATCAGCAGTAGCTCAGCTCCAGTGTCCTGATTTAGAGCGTTCTGGGGCCCAATTTTAATTCGGAGAAGTGCAGTTTAAGCAAGAGAGAATCCCTCTACCTGACATACTCCAGTTATGGTGCATGTAGGAAAGTCTCCAAAGGAGCCACAATTTGGGAAGTTAACTGTATAGGGGTCCAATTACAGCTAGAAAATATGTGGGTGCCAAGCTAAAGGGACATGAATTCATCTCCTAAATCTGCTAAAAAAAAAAAAAAAAAAAAAAAAATCAAAAAAATCCGGGGTCTGCTGAACCATTTACCACCCATCAGTTTTCTTCGTATGTTCAAGTAAATTTAAAAAATAAAAGAAAACATCAATTAATAATCTTAAAAATAAGGGAAGGGCAAGACCTGAAAGAAAATGTTTTAACTTTCTAGTGTGACATTTACTTTTCATTGGAGGGAAATAGATACCAGCGACAGAGAAGAAAAGCCAACCCAGTGGCTTGTTTTCTTTAAGGAAAACCCTTTTTTATTAAAGGTGAGTTCTCTGCCTCTCATGGATGGAAGAATGCTAGCTACCCAAGGCAAGACCTAAGAGATGGGGAAAACACCCATTTTCACCAAAGCTCCAAGAACTGGATTCTCGCCAACATCTTTGCAATTAAAAAATGATTTTTTAAAAAGAACTAGACTAATTCCCATGGGATGATCACATATCAGCTGTAAGCAACTATTCATGAGTTTCCTAACACACCAGAGTTTACCAGAAAATTGGTTAAAATGATTTCATAACAGAAAACTAAATGTATAGCAGATCACCTTTCCATCTATGTCAATCAATAGGCCAAAGAAACAAACTAGTAAGTTATTCATAATACAAAATTAGGTTTTGTGTGAGCATTGATAATTCTGGCCAATTATTGCTCCAGGTAAAGCCGTCTTTACTGATATTATAACTTAAGACATCCTTCATTCTGTTCACGGTGTTATTTGACATAAAAAACAGGCCATATAGTTCATCTTAAATGTAATCATTCTTGGGGCCAAGCAAATGGAATTGTAATCCAAAAAAGATTTGTTCCTAAACTACCGAAGCCTCAAGAACCAGTCAGAAATATTAATTTTAATCTGATGAGCCTTTAACTACTTAGAAAAAGAGAAGTCCAAGTGAGGTGGCACTTACAGGCTGTGCTTAGGTTATTTATGGATGGGGCCAATAAAAGCTGTGTTTACGCTGTCAGTATTCTGTTTGCCCTCCTTTAATTTCTCAAATGACCTAATTATGCATGTTCTCAATATGTCTCAGGAGGAAGAAAATTGCTGAGACTGTCAAAAGGCAAAATGCTGAGTGCGTTCTAGTGCTTCTCCTATTCCCTGGCCTGATTCTAGGCATCGTTAAAATTACACCTTGACAATCTTCTGAAACATGGCTTACGCCCTTCCCAATGCTTCTCAGTGAGAAGAGAAGCATTTCTTATCATTTAACAAGGAAGGTTTCTGACTTCTACCAGCATGCCTGACACTAATGCTTACCACTTTGCAATCTATGACGTCTTACTTTGTGTATATATTTATCACAATTACTTATGGACTCCTCAACATTCTTTCTATCAGGTCTTATTACTATTTAGTTTCCTGAGGCTACTGTAACAAATTACCACAAATTTGGTGACTAAAACCAATAGAAATGCATTTTTTCCCCCCCAGTTCTGGAGGTTAGAAGTTTAAATCCAGCAGAGCTATGCTCCCAGGGGTACTTCTAGGAGAGAATACATTTCTTGCCTCTTCCAGGTTCTGGCGGCTGCCCCAGTTTTCCTGGGCTTGTGGCCACATCATTTCAAAATCTGTTTTGTGGCCACATTGTCTCTTCCTCTTTTGTGTGTCTCTTATAAAAATACTTGTTGAATTTAGGGGCCACTCAGATAATCCAGGATAATCTCCTCTTTGCAAGATCCTGAATTATGTCTGCAAAGACCATTTTCCCAAATAAGGTCATATTCACAGGTTCCTGGGATTAGGACATGGGCACCTCATTGGGCACCACCATTCAACCCATTACAGATACCAATTTTAAGATGGCAATGGTTTGTAGCCTCTAGGCAGACTTACCAATCTGTGATTTGAATGTTACACAGCTGATGCTCTAACTGGTTTGGCTCAGTGGATAGAGCGTCAGCCTGCAGACTCAAGGGTCCCAGGTTCGATTCCAGTCAAGGGCATGTACCTGGGTTGCAGGCACATCCCCAGTAGGGAGTGTGCAGGAGGCAGCTGATCAATATTTCTCTCTCATTGATGTTTCTAACTCTCTATCCCTCTCCCTTCCTCTCTGTAAAAAAATCAATAAAATATATTTAAAAAAATGTTACACAGCTGAGATTTTTTTCTTTCTTAAGAGACCTCAAATAAACAATGACCCTCCTTTAATAAAACCTCTTGCATCAGGAAGTTCCATAGTTAGATGCATTCATTCACTCTAAGGCAACTCGTTTTCTCACTGGTAAATCGAATAGTCAGTGTATTGACGTCCTTTTGGTATTCAGATGCTACTCTATTTCCCCCTCTTCTGACAAATTCTCATGGTTCACCCATGATGGAAGTAGAAGAGAGAATGATTTAATAAACATGAGTTCAGTTACCATATCCTCAGCTATCTTTTTTTTTTTTAATATATTTTTATTGATTTTTTTACAGAGAGGAAGGGAGAGGGATAGAGAGTTAGAAACATTGATGAGAAAGAAACATCGATCAGCTGCTTCCTGCACACTCCCCACTGGGGATGTGTCCACAATCAAGGTACATGCCCTTGACTGAAATCGAACCCGGGACCATTGAGTCCGCAGGCCGATGCTCTATCCACTCAGCCAAACCGGTCAGGGCCTCAGCTATCTTTTGAGCCCATACTTTGTTCCCTGCATGGGGCATGTGACCTGTGCAGATGCATGGGCCCCATCCATGATTAGAAGGGCCCCGGTCTTGGTTTAATGGTTTAATCTTGAAATTATTAATACTTTTTAACAGGGGACCCTGCATTTCATGGACCCCACAACCATGGAGCACCTCCTGAGTGGAGCAGTGAGCAACATAGGGAAGGTCCCAGCTCTCAAGGACTTGTCAGGGTACCCGATGGTGAACAGCCAGCACCAGTGCCCCACGTATAAAACATGAAGCTTCCCTTTGGTGTCACATCTAAGATTCGCTGGTGGAAAGTGTGGGTATATCCTAATGGAACCATCGGGCGATTCAGTTTCTCCTCTTGTCTTCTGCCATAGCTTTTCTAATTCTTGTTCATGTGCATCTTTAGTTCTGAATTTCTGAGCAGCACCTCCAATGATACAACCAGAATTTGCTAACTGGCTATTTTACAAAAGCTTTCAGGGCTATGGCGATCCTAAGCTTTCTAACATAGACGGCAACTTCAGTATTTCAGGGCCCTGGAATCATTGCAACAAGAATAACATTTTGATTACAATCATGGATATCGCTTTCAGAGAACAATAATTATGTGATGTTCATCTCCTGGGAAGAGACTATTCATGTAGACCTCTTCCTAAAGAATTATTTCCTCAATATTTTCATCATGGTGGCATGCTGGATTATATAAATGAGACCTGACTCCTTAAATTTGCATGTCTTTCCATCAATCTAATATAGATTAAGCATACAAAAAACTATTTTTTAAAATCCATGTTACTTTTGAAAGGAATAAACTCAGAATTGAAGTGGTTAGTGGAAGGTTCATGCAGTTCAGTTAACTTGTACCACGAAGTACAAGTTGTTGCTTTTAGTTCCATTTTTAGGTGAGTCACACGGATATATGGCCACTTTTAATAGCACTGTGCCACCTCCAGTGACTTTAACTACTGTTTGTTTATCTTGTCTACTTACTCTAGTATTAATTAACTCCATCTAGGGGGGGGGGGGAGAGAAACACAAGGGAGTTATCCCAAACATATGCTGATTGAAAAAAACCAAATCATCATCTTTACTGTGGCTAATTTGCTCAGTCCTTCTTTCCTGAGGACAGAAGGAGTTGATCACACCCTTAATTCTTAAAAAAAAGAAAAGAAAAATAACTTATTCTCCATGTTTCAGTGCCTCCTGTTGAAATCAACTGACTGCACAATGAAAATCTCTTTATCCTTTCATGATGTTGCAACTGCCTTGGCATCTTAGCCACCTTCAAATCCCGTTTTGTACTCAGAAGTAATAGGAAAGTTTTACAGAAACTCCATGAAGCAAAGCGGCTCTCCTGATGCCAGGATTTACGGCCAAAGGAGGCCTCACGCATTGAATCAAATGTGCCATTACCCTCACTCCCATGAACCTGTCTTTCAGCACGATCCACGACAACAAGAAGACAAAGGCTTTGTTGCAACAGAACAGAGCGGAGACATCCGTGGCTGTCAGCTTCTTTAAAGCCAGTAAGTACAGGTAGTTCGTCAAAGTCCACAGAATAGAAAAGGGAGCAGTCCTTTTAAGAAAGAGCTTCAATGTCAGGCCATCTTCTCCAAAAATCCGACTGCATTCCCTAGGAAAGAAAAAGAGGGGAATAGTCAGGTACTATTTGTGACACATCTTGTGTTGTCTAACTCCTGGCACCCATTTCCAGGCAAGAGCATAAACATTCAGGACTCATTGGTCAGCTGTGGAACATACTGAACCCAGTCCTGCCACCTACAAACCACAAGGGTTCCATGCAAAAGAGCCTGCATCTCCCCAGGCACAGAGCTAGGCCACTCCTATCTAGATATGCGCTTGAGACTACTGGGCAGCCATTCTGCAGTTGCTCAACAACCTCAGGGAAGCCCAGAGAAATAGAGAAATGTGTGGTTGCTGAGATTATTAGCTATTGAAAAAGAGAGAAGATTCTTTCCCAAGGGGGGAATGTGGCAGGACCCAGATGGCTGCTACTGTCTCAGCCTCAATATCCTGCAAAGACACACATGGCTTGGGATTCTACTATTTCTAAGACACTATGCCTCTTTCTAATATATCTGCCCAATTGGCTAATTTCTTTTTTTCTCCAGCATTTTAAAACAGAAAAAAAGAAAAAAGAAAATAAAAGAAAGTAAAAACAAAACTCTACTGTATACAAACATTTGGCTATTTGGGAGGAATCATCTGGATTCGTTGTGCAAAAATAGTCACTTCACTTAAAACTTTGATTTGTTTGATTTCTGACTAAATTGATTATTTAGCACAAGGGTCTATTTTAGTAAAAGTGTTTAAGCCAGTGATACAGTCAGGCAGTAATGGGAGTAATGGAATAACTGCTTATTTGACCACATACTGAGAACAGGCTTGCCATTGGGAGAATTCGGCTTTATTTTCTCTCTCGGTTGTTCATATATTGGGCAACTATCACATGCCGGGCATTGTATTTTCAAGAGTAATATAAGTGTCTTGTTCAAAGCAACAGGTTACTAATGTTTGCACATTTATAATGAAATATATATACATGGTTTCAGTTGGTACGACTGGTAGTACTAGTTTTTCTTCTAGCATTTTCTGAAGAGAATAATTGTGCCTGAAAGTATTGCAAACCAAAGTAATCCTTACCCATGTTAGTCTCAAATGAATGAAGCAGGAGGACCTTATGGTGGGGGAAGTGATAAGGTGGCGAGGCTCCAGGCACAGGGGTGTGGCCTTCAACATCATGTCTCATAGAAAATATTGCTGAGAATGTTGGGAATTGCAAACTAGAGATTCCAGGAAGGTTAAAAATGCAATTTGTACACATAGAAACTGTGTAGTATTTTTTCTTTTCATGCAGGAGACAAAGAGAAGAATTTTCATAAAACAAAAACACAATTCTCCAAAGGTAAACTTTACCTTGAAAGACACCAGACTTCAGTGAAGGGACTAAGTAACCCAAAGGCAAAGCCTTTGTAAAGGAAACACAAATTACATGTGCTCTCGCACACAGGAAAACACATGGCCTCTCCCAAACCCTAGGACCATGGAGGCACTGGAATTAAAGCCACACATAGAACAAGCAGCCGTTCCCTCAGAACATCCTGGGCACACGGTTTGTATTCTGTATTTTCAAGGGATCTGCTCCCGGAGAGTCTGCCAGGGAGAGCTAGAGTTGAGAGTTATAGGTTAATCCTAACATCTATAATTACTAAATGCCTTCAATATACATGTTTATGGAGAACCACAACAAACCCATTTCTGATTAAAGAATGTCTTTCTTATCACTGGCCCTAGCCCGCCCGTGATGGTTCCTCCTTCCCAGAGCTCACCACCAGGCTGGGTTGAGTGCCCTCAAGCAAAGACTTTGTATACACACAAGCGAATGTTAGACCCCTAGGGGGAAGACCAACAGGCACATGGACAGGAAGAGCCACCCCCTCCCCCATACACACACACAGAGCTCCCCAAGCGGAATGCACTGCTGTGGGAGGGCCCCCACCCTTGCCTGAAGAGACCGTCCTTTTCACCTGGTTCACCCTGTCCTGTAGCTATTGATTACCTAATCGTTCCACTCTTTTCCCCTTTTTCTCTCACTGCCAACCTTCTCTTCATTTGTCATTGCTGTTGCAGGAATAAAAAATGCTCTCCATTCAAACACCAGTTCACCCATGTAGAACCTTCTGCTATTTAAGCATTAAGGGGCTAAGAAATGCAAAGACTCAAAAAAGAATCTATTTCTACAGAGAAGCAAATAAAATGCGTCTCTCCTTCGGATGATGGGATCAGAATATCTAGACAAGAGGCATTGAGAAGGGGAGAAACTTGGACTGAAGCTTAGAAGTTGGGGGCACTGATAATTTAACCACAGCCATAATCCTTACAGCATCTGCTGGTTACTGACCCTCTTCTGATGTCACTGCATCGGTGCCTGACATAGACAAATAGATCTTTCCCTCTAGAGACTTTCTTCTTGAAGAAAACACTCGTGTTCAAACTATAGTATATTGTGTTTTCTTTTTCTTCTTAAATTTCAAATTCACCAGAGGCTATTGAATTCTCTTGATAGTATATAAATGGAATGATGGAAATATCAAAAATGACTTCCAAATGGACAGCTGTTACCATCTAGATTTGATCCTTGATTAAAATGTCTTTCGCCCTGCCCAGTTTGGCTCAGTGGATAGAGCGTCGGCCTGCAGACTGAAAGGTCCCAGGTTCGATTCCGGTCAAGGGCACATACCATTAGGGGGTGTACAGGAGGCGGCTGATCAGTGTTTCTCTCTCATTGATGTTTCTCACTCTATATCCCTCTCCCTTCCTCTCTGTAAAAATATCAATAAAAAAATATATAAAATACTTTATTTAAAATGTCTTTCCATGTTAGTGATAAGAAAAAAAAACTGGCAATGCTTTCATGCCATTCAAGAGAAAAGAAGGAACTAGTGAGAGGGTCTGGTGTCGTGAGACAAATTCTTTTCCTGGTCTTACACACTAACTTCATTTTCCTCTTCTTCTTGCTCAGTTACCTTCTTGGCCAATGGTGTTGATGGGTTTACAGGGGAAATGAAATCAAGGATCTCAGAGTTTTCTGCTAGCATTTGCCTCGCATCTGTAGGTGGGCCAACAGAAGCTCTTTGGTTTGGTTTTAGAAATGGTCAACTTCACTCTACCTGCACAAACAGGTAGAAGTGTCCCATCAAATCACAGATTTCGCTAAACTCGGAGTTAGTCCGACATAAGAGATGTGGTGAAGATGAAGACAAAACACCTGTCAGCAGCAGCCTCTTGGGAATGGGTTATGTTAAATGAAACCCACTTGACTTGCTCTGAGATCTCCTGAGGTACTACTTCTCCTACTACACTTTTGCTGTTTGTATCAGCATGTGTGTCTAAACCATAGGAGCATTCCAGTAGCCAGGCCCACCACGGGTGCACACAAGTATTTTCAAATAAGGACAATTTTAGTCTGATAATCATGCTCTCTGTGATCATTTATTAAATAGTATCATTAAAAAATACCTTGTGCCCCAAGATCATGTCTGTTTTGATGGGAATCAAATACAAAATATCTTTAACAATCACAAATGGATATAAGGCTTTTTTTTCTTTCTTCTGAACCGGAACATATTTATTATTAAACTGTTCTTTCTCATTTATTATAATTGATTTTTCATGGACACACATGGGAAATGAGCTCACAGTGAGACTTTAACATTCCCAGGCAACTCCAAGCTGGTGACAGAAAATAGAAATTGAAGATACACCCTTTCCAATTTGTGAAGTTTTTAAGAATAGCTTATAATCACCAATTATAATAGTCATTCCTTCTTTTCTTTAGGGATCCGGGCAAGAAGGAAAGGTTCTTTTGGCTCCTGCAAGGCAAACTGATGGTCATTTTGCTGATGAGCAACAAGGTATAGAGAACTGTCCCTTTCCACTGCTATGCATGGGGGCGGGGGGGGGGGGGGGGGGGAAGAGGTGCCGACTACTGTTTTTTCCCTTGGTGATCAGAGTGACTATCCTGGAAGTTATTCTTTAGCTCTGGGCTTTTCCTTCCTGAGAAGCTGTCCCTTAGCAAAGGAATTTGGACCCAAAAGCTGCTTTTGCCTTGCTTGAGTGCTGCGCAGGGCTGGACGACAGGGGCCCTGCCCCTGAGCTCCAAGGTGTGGCTGTAGAAGCCAGGGTGAGCACAGAGAAACTGCTAGTACCATGGCACTATCAAGTTCGTGGCTTGTAAACCAACAAACATATGCTTCTAGTCTGCAAAGAATGGCATCTTTCCAAGTATTCCAGGGCCAAACTTCCCTTTGCAGAGAATCAGGTCATTTCATTGGCTTAGGCACCAGTGTCCAGAACATTGAGCAAATGTTTTTGTAACAATTCTATCATTAAGATAGCTTTTTGTTCAGGGCTGGAGACCCTGGGTGTTCTTTTAAAACATGACTTTCAGAGATAAATAGGTCTAAATAGAAATCTGGGTTCCTCTATAAGTGTATGACAAGTCATTTAATTTTTCTGTAAAAGGGAGGTGTTATCATCAATGATGATTAAATAAGGCAAGATATGCAAAGCACCAGTACAGTGCCTGCCATGTTGTAGACACACAATGGTTTTGTTTTTGTTTGCTTATTTTGTTTTGCTTTAGGGGAGGAATTATCCTATTTCTTAGTGTTCATTACCGACCTTAGATCCTGTGTCTCCACACTCCCCAAGTCAACTCAGCTCATATTCCAAAGAAATGAAAACATACATATTTGTATAAATATATTTTAGAGCACCTTCTATTGGCCATTTAACATAGAACCTACCTGAATTTTTTCATGGGTGATTGCTTTACTTGAGCAGTGGCTAGATGACCAGAATAATAGACTGGGAAAAACATAATGTTCCAGTTTGTTGAAAACCAAGTCATGAAAAATGGGCAGTAGAAGTTCTTATAAGTAATTTTTACAATCTGTGTGGTTCCAACCCAAGACGATGACACTGACAAGATGATCAAGAGTCCCCAGACAGCCTTCAGCAGCACGGATGAGCAGGACCGGCAGCGAGCCTTGATTCTGTTTTCTTGGCTGCTATTCTCAGGATTAGTCTGTGCTCCATCATCCCCTGGAAACAGGAAAGGAATACAAATGTGTGAGAATTGAGTTATGAAGCAGCAATCAAAGAGTCAGGCAGCAGAATCACCAGTGGTTCGTCATTTGAAGAGACCTATAACTCTGGCTCATGCTCTCTCCAGAATCTCTGTCTGTAAGGTACAGTATGTATTTGGTCTCCCATCCAGGTCATAACATTGTTCATGAACGTGGTGGATGCTGTGCTGTTTCCCAGGGCACCCTACCCACTTCCTTGTAAAAGCATTACACATTTCAGCCCCAAAGACTTTGCTCTTGGCCACATGACCTGCTTTGTCTAATCAAACATGGGTAGTGTAACACCTCCCAGAAGAGCTTTTGAAGAGGTATCACAAGGTCCCACCAGCTCTTTTTCGAGTCCTCTCTGTCTCCAGAATGGCAAGTACCAAAGGGTTGCTGCTCTTTTGCTCAATGTGGCAGAACAAGCAGATCCCAGCCAAAGCAGCCTTATACCTGCTGATGTGAAAAGTGAGTGAGAAACAAATATTTTGGTTATATTCCACTGATTAAAAAAAAAAAAAAAAACTGCAGCAAAGATTACTATTAAATTGGAAAACAATGTGCCCCTAAAATAGAGGAAGTCCTGACTACACAAAATCATTCCCCACCTCAGGACAAATTACTATTTAATGTAGTCCTGGGAGCACAGTGAGTTCTATTTTGTTTTTTTGGTTTTTTTTACATTTACTAAAAATATTTAGCAGCTTTTTTTTCACACTAAAATAGTCAAAGCACCCCGAAAGTGACAATCCTGCAGGCCTTCTGCCATGATAGGGAAAACAAGTTCAACAATAAGTGTATGTACCTGTCGGGAAGTTAAGGAGGAGAAAAGGTCCCCCTGAGTCCCACTGCTGAGATCTGAGATGGTAGAATCCTGGGGAAAGGGAGGCAGAATTATCTGCAAGATTCTCTTGTGTCTGCAGGTATCTCCCTGAAGCATAATGTTTATCCTGGTAAAGAGTGTGGTGCGGTCCACAGATTGCAGGTAGATGGGTTTCTCACTTTCCATCTCTAGAACCTGCGGGCTCTCCTGCTGAATGCATTCCTATGGCTTCATAAGCCAGGTGTGAATGCCCCCCTGGGATACAGCTTTCCACCCAGCTAAGGCCTTCTGATATAATTATTTGGAGAGCAGGGGTGGAGGGGTGGGGGTGTTGCAAGTATGGAAAGTGAATTCTTCATTGGGGATTATAAACCAAGTAAGGATGAACCTACACAACTTCCAAGTCCTACAAACAGTACTGAGTTCTTGCACCTAGACCTCCAGGGGATGAAAACCAAATCCTGTGGAGGCTATCAGAAGCCAGTCAGCTAGCTGGGTCTCAGGGGTTCAAAGATGAAAGACTTAAGTTCATGGCCTGGTGGAAAGCCAGAAAGCACATCTCAGACAGTGTGATAAGGGCTAACTTTGGCACATACAAGGCCATACAGAGGCAGTGGACAAGCACTTATTACTGAGTGGTGTGGGAGACGATCAGGAGAAACTTTCATAATGCAGTGACATTAAGCTGAGTCTGGAAGTAAGAGTTAGCCAGCTCCCTTGACTGTGGACAGTGAATAGCTTCTCTTCAAAACAGTTGTGCAAATTCCCTCTATGATCATGTGGCTTGTGCAGAAAGTGGAGGTGGGGGGAATTTAGAATTAATAAGAAGGCAGATTAAGAGACTTATTTTGGGAGGCTGGGAAGGAACACAAACCTGCCCAATTAAGTAGGTATCATCATTCCCATTTTATAGATAGAAAACCTGAGACTTGGCCTAAGATTATCCATGACTAACTCCAAATCAGCATGACCTCAGGGTCCAACCTTTTTATTCTAAATATCCACTCTGCCAGGGATTCAGGCTTGAGCACTCTGTGCAAGCACTGGAAGTTTCAGAAATGGTTGGGAGGAATGGCAATCTTGCATGAGGTTTAAGAGACATGGCGCTTAAGGGATCGCATTTCAGGTCCCATTATTCTCAGGGACTATCTCATAAAGGAGAAATGATTCTACAGAGGTTTTAAGGATCCCTTTGAGCTCTGTACTACCATCATCCCACAGACAGGACTTCTGGTGACATCAATAGTCACCTAAATCCTCCCACAGTGTCGGCCCATCCTTCTGCTAACTAGATTTAGTTGTTGCCAATTCTTTAATTTTACCCTCTATAGTTACTATAGGAAGATTGAGTCTCCAGAATTCATTAATTTTTCTATTTTAAACACGATTTTTACATAATTCTGCTTAGATTTATAGTTTTGTATATATCCTTGAGGTTGATTTCCCAGGAACTCCATCCGTTTTTATGAACTTTGATTGGAGCCATATAAATTGATGGTAGAGGCCATTGGAATTTGGAAACACACATGTAAGTCCCCGCCTTGCCATTGTATGGCCCTGCATGTATGTTTCATTCCAGGCTTGGTTTCTTTATCTGTCAAACAGCGATAATATCTATATTATGGGATTCATTTTGAGGCTGAGTACTGTCACGTTCATGAAAGGTTAGTGAGCTGCCCTTCAAATTATTCTTTTCTCTTTTTTCTTTGGTGCCCTGCAATATCCCAAATGCCTTCTGAACATTACAGAAAGAATAAATTATGTCCCGTATGATCTTTAATGGTAGAGTACTTGAAATTTATAATGTGCATATGATAGACAGGGCAAGTCTTTATTAACCAGCATAGTTAATTAACTGGGACATTCTGCTCTGCAGATGATTGGAATAATAGGAATATCACTGCAATGTATTAAAGCCAATTAAAAGTTTCTGAAGATTTAAGATGCCGTTTTCTTCAATTTTTAAAAAAATTTGAGTCTTGGGGTTCATATCATTTAGAAATATTGTCACTTTTTGAAAAATATCTTTGCTCATATAAAGAAACTTTTTCTCAAATTAGTAAAACCCTAGAAGGGGCTTCCAGATCTCCTCTATACCTTGGTTTATCTCACCCTAACTGTGTTTCATTTCTCTTTGTTTTTAAAGCCAGTTTTCTCAAAGTTCTGGAGTTGTTGTTTTTTGTTTTTACTACCCAATTATTTTTCTGTTTTTGCTATTGTTACTATTTTTAAGTCTGCAGGACATTTTAATATGCTGCTGGCCAACCTGAGGGAACAAATGGAGGAGAAATTAAAAAATGCCAGTGGAAGAGACAAAGAGGCAGCCCTGGACACAGGAAAAGGAGTTAACAGCAGAATGGTAGAAACATGTAAGTCCAAGGTGGCCCCACATTGTCGGTAGTAGGCAACAAGAGAACAGACGTTTTGAGGCAGAGTGGAAAGCATCTGATAGCACGCACTCAATTCTTTTGCTCTTTGGGGAAGGTAGAGTGTGCTCATATGTTGAGAAGAAGTGAGTACAAATTTGGGGACTGAGAACATTCTCTGGGGGTGACATAAAGTGACCAACATAAAAAACCAGTAATGGGCAGTAGCCTAGCAAAGCTGGCTATGTTAAAAGTGATAAATTTGTTGGGAAACTTGTGGATATAGTTGTATATTTATCTAGCAATTCAAGCAGCCCAGGAGTTGGTAGGTGGTCAGGCAGATGAGAGGAAAGGCTAAAGGTCTTGACTGACCAGCAAATCCTGACTAGGGAGGCAAGTGACAGGTGTCCTGAAGGGAGTGTAAAATTGGGGAAACTGCAGGTGCTCTGAGGACTGGCAGGAGCAGAGTCTGGTTTTACTGGTGTTTCTATTCTTTTCAGAATGGGCATGCTGTGCTGTTAGTAACCCCAGGGCTGCGATAACACATGCTGGCTTTTGACACCTTGAAGATGAGAAAAACCAGTTAACCTTATAAACACCGTTACATGTCATTGTTTAACCACCTTAAACTCTTCAACAATAGGTTTTGGTATTCAGTTTCTCTGCTACATTGTGCAGACTAAGAGGTGGTACACATCATACTCCTTGTTGCGATGGGGTTACCTCCCAATAAACCCATGAATAAATTGAAAATATCGTAAGTCTAAGATGCATTTAATAGTGCACTGCAGAGTATAGCTTGTTTAGCCTCATGATTGCGTGGCTGAATGGCAGCTGTGGTTCCTGCCGCTGTTCAGTATCAGGAAAGAGTATTATACCACAATCACTAGCCCAGAAAAGATCAAGATTCAACATTCAAAATGTAGTTCCTACTGAATGCACATTGCTTTCACACAGTCTTAAAGTCAGAAAACCCTAAGCCAAACCATCCGAAGTTGTGGACTGTCCCCATCTACACATTTCCCTCTTCTGTCTCCTCTCGCTTGATGAACCTTCCCCTCACCACTCCTAAACGTCCACGCAGCGTCTCTGTTCTGTGGCAACGGCGAGACCTTTGACGGCTGGTTAGAAGGTTCCCTGGATGTTCGGTTATTAAGAGGTCAGCACCATACCTGATCGGTTCTGCCTCTCGGCTCTGTGTCCACAAACTCCAGAGGATCCTCGGCTCTGAAGTTCCAGAATAGGGGCAGAAGAATCTTCGGTGACAGACAGAGGGGACAGCTGTCTACTGATGCCGCTGTGGGAACTAGGGCAGTTGGCTCCTGGTTTACATCGAGGGGCTGATGACCTGGAGGTACCTGGGAAGAAAGCGTTCGGTCAGTTTGGCAACTTCCTGGAGAAAAAAAATTGGAGACAGACTTAAAATGCCTTGGCAGCCACAATCACAGCCCATATGGAACATCCATTGAGCTTGTTTCTAATTTTATAAAAGGAGCTCCTAAAACGAAAATGCTACGTTGATGAGGGTCTTTGGCAATAAACCCACTAACTAGAAATGAACATTAGAATATGGTGTTTGGGTTGATACATCTGTTCTGAACTGGAACTGTTAGCACTATCTAGTAGTTTGCCTCAAGGAAAGGGAAGTGTTATGTTATGCTGACTTCCTTCGTTCCTTCCCAAGGCTGACTGTTCCATTCCTGACTGGGGAAGCTGCCAACAGTGTCTCCTATCAAATCCACGACACACTTTCTGTCAGATTAATCACTAACATCCAATTTCGTTGTGTCTCCTCAGTCACCTCTGGCCTCTATCCACTGTTACAGACAAAAGTCAGCCTTCAGAATCCTCCCCAGGCTAAGCCCCTTCCGATCCTGATTAATCTCCCACGAAGCCCCAACTCAGGTCAGCTTCATGTGTGTGCATCCAGTAGTGTAATCACACAGGGCGCTGTGCTCAAAAGGACCCCACCACCATCACCATCACCACACACATCCAAGGGTGGGTCACATATAGTTGCCACTTGGAAATTCTTAATACTTTGATCTCTTAAACTGTTTTTTGGTGGGTTTTTTTGTAAGTGACTTCTGATGGGACAACGGAGCATAGGCAGTGGCTCAGAGCCTCAGTTCATGCATGCTCCTGTTGGCTCCCTACCTCCCGGGGTGGGCTCACGTTTGGCCCTGCCTACCAATCTCACAGAACCCTGGGAGCTGGAACGCAGAGTGCTGGGTTCCAGGGTGGGGCTGCCAGTATCTATAGGGGCCTGCACTCACCCAGCAAATATCCGGCGTCCAAGGGAACAGATATTAAATAGCAAAAAAATGCCAAGTATGGAGAGAGAGAGATGGAGACACACAGAGAAAAAGAGAGAGAGAAAGAAAAAAAACGTATTTTCTGCTTTTTGTCCAAGGGTCCCTACCTTTTCATTTTGCACTGGGACCTCAATTTACACGGCCAGCCCCACTCCAACCTGAATACTCCATTTCAAGGAAGCTGGTCTGGCTGTGCTCTGACCAAACTTTACTCTCAGTGCTGACAGCTTCCAAGCCTTCCATAGCTGTTCCTCTAACAGGAACACTCTGAATCTAGCCCAATGCTCAAATCCTTGGTCAGGTTCTGACTGATTCACGCTCTGTTCACCGGCAGATCATACAGGCCTACACTTTCTTTGAACTTGTGCCATCTGGGCTCACTGACAGCAGGCACGCACTCGCTGCCCCAGTGCTTCCCTTTTTCCTGAGTGATGCTCTGACTCTCATCTGCGTAAGCTGCCTAATGTCAGAGACTGTGTTCTTCTCCCTCGTTAAGTAAACATTTAGGTGTGGAGTCATTTTATATTTACAGGAGAGTTAAAAGATAGTTCAGAGTTCCCATCCAGTTAGTATTATACACCCCCCTGGGGCATTTGTCAAAACGAAGGTATTAACATTGGCAATTACTACTAACGGCACTGCAGACTTCCTCTGGATGGCACTGGTTGTGTCCGCAATGACCTTCCTCTATCCCAGGATCCCATCCAGGACACCACATTGCCTTTAGTCATCATGTCTCCTTAGCCGCCCACGGTCTGTGACAGGACTTCAGTCTGTCCTCGCCTCTCATTACCGTGACAGTTTTGAGAAGTGCTGGGGAAGTATTTTGTAGGACGTCCCTCAAATTGGGGTTTATCAGATGTCTTTTCTTATGGTTGTATTGGGGCTGTGTGTTTTTGGGGAAAACACAGCAGAGGTGAAGTGTCCTCATCGTGTGATCTTAGTCATTTTATGCTACCAGTGTGACTCATTACTGGTGATGTTACCCATGATCCCACCGCCAAAGCAGTGTTGGCCTGGTTCTCCCCCTCCCTAACTTTCTCCCCTTTTCATACTTTGTTCTTTGGAAGCAGGTAACTACGTCCACCCCGCACTTGGTGTGGGGAATGGGGACCAGCTGAGGGAGAGTGTCTGCACATATTATTTGGAATTCTTGTGAAGAAAAGATTTTTCTCGTTTTCTCCCTTTATTCCATCATTTATCTATTTCAGTGTGGGTTCAGGTATACTTATTTTCTACTTTGAGTTATGATCAAACCTGAATTGTTTATTCTTTTGCTCAAATTATTTCACCTTTCGCCATTGGGAGATTGACTTCTGAGTTCTTTTGATGTATTCCCATTCTTTTTGTTTTTGGAGCTTTTCCTTACTTTCTGCCATTACAAGATGTTCTGGACTCATCTTTTCTTTTCCGTGTCCACTCCTGGAATCAGTCATCTCTCCCAGGACCCCCATTTCCTCTCATTGGAGAATGGTATTTAGAAACCAACATGTGGCCGTGTGTTTACTGTTAGTGGGATGCCCCTGAAAGTAGGTCTTCTTAGTAGGTCAGAGCTACCTTATATCTCAACCCATGTATATACCTACGTCTGTAATTATTCTTGTTATCTTTATATCCTACACTTTTTAAAATTATGTCTAAGACCAGATAAAATATTCTATACACAGCATGACCTCATAAAATACTTGCTGAGAAGCAACTGGGATCATTAGAAACAGAGTATCTGAATCAACTTGGACACTGATGGACATCAGCTCCAAGACAGGTAGACTGCTCTGACCACTCCCTGGGGCATCTGTGTTTGTTCTTCCTTGTAAGTTAGGAGCTTCTGTACAGTCCTGCTGATACAAGGTAGAGAACAGAGGCTATCACTTTCGCTGGGGTATGGGGGCTGTGTCTTGCTCTGGTGTTTCTGAGATGGCAGAAAGGAGGTAGAAACTGACAAATGGAAAGTAAAATCTTGAAATAGCAATGACATCTTGGTTTTAATTTGGCTTTGAATACCCCAGTTCCGTACTTGTGTGAGTAATCACTTGCAGGAATCAAATCAAACGTCGAGAAGCAGTGATGTCCAAAGTAACCTTGCTTTCCTGACCTCATGAACCTAGCAGAGCAGCACTGCAACTTAGACGCAAATGTTAACTCCACAGTTCAGGCCTCTCCATGAAAGCATATCTGGTTTTCTTTCTCAATCTTGGGAAAAAATAAGTCAAGGTATCTGAAAATGGAGCTGCTATAGTGTCTGTTAGTAGTGCCTCAAGATGACCTGATGAAAATTTATTATTTAATCTTGGAATTAAACAAAAAAATGTACAGCTACTCAAAAAGTCAACAGAAGAATTACATGCTGGTTACTATGCTTAAATTAATGCTATGTTAATATTATTATCCAAGTGCCAAAAAGGATGTTATTATTTTACATATCTAAAAGTGTTTACTGTACCATTTGCTATGGCTTCTGATTGAATACCTCAACATCCATAAAAAGAGGCTGCCTGGAGGACAGCAAGATGGCAGCATAAGGTAAACACCATAAATGCAGCCGTGAAAAACTATTTCAGAAAAAACACGAAAAGAACACACGGACACCACTCGCACCCACAGGAAGGCTGGCTGAGTGAAAATCCTACAACTAGAAAAGAGTCTGAGACTCAGAGGAGCAGCGGAAGCAAAGTACAGAGGTATGGAGGCGCACGCACGGAGCTCGGGGAAAGGGCTGGTGCCGGAGGACGCGGTTCTTTTCCAAAACGAAGAGAGCCACAAGTTCCCAGCGGCTCTGAACTCCAGTTCCAGGCAAGTTTCTGAGGACCCAGACACCCAGAGAAGGGGGACTGACTGGCACCAGGAGGAAATCCAAAGCAGGTTTCTCTCAGTGTTGCTTGCAGCAATTACCATGGGACACAGAGACCCAGTGTCTTTTAGCGCAGGGCTGAGAAGCGCCATAGCTATTTGCTCCGCCCTGCCCTGCAAACTCCCCGAGGCCCCGCCCCTCCCAAGCTGCGTCAGAGGCTTCTGCATATAAAAGACTGAGTAGCCTAAGGCAAAGGCTAACTCAACACCTCCTTAAAGATACAGGAGCTAGCCCCACCCAGTGGCCAGAGTGGGACTAATCTAAACAAAACAGATCCACAAAGAACACACTCGGGGCAGATGCAGTGAGCACAAAAGCCCCACTGAAACAACTCTAGCCCCATAAGGGTGTCTCCAGCACAGAAGTTCTCCCACTGTAGACACAGCTGACTCTCATAACCAAGTGGCTTAGAGGTTAATTCCTCTCTGATCGCCTAACTCAGCAAGGGACGCAGCCAAAATGCGGAGACAAAAAAACAGGCCACAAATGACAGAAATGGAGGAAAGAAAACGACAGGATATAGAGTTCAAAACCATGGTTATTAGGTTTTTCAAAAAATTTCTAGAGACTGCCGATAAATTTAGTGAGACCGCCGATAAATTTAGTCAGCTCCTCAATGAATCTAATGAGACCCTCAAGGATATGATAAAGGGCCAACTAGAAATTAAGCGTACACTGACTGAAATAAAGAATATTATACAGACATCCAACAACAGACGAGAGGATCGCAAGAAGCAAGTCAAAGATATGAAAT
>PVJC01006520.1:0-54660 GCA_004026665.1 Murina feae
TGGAGCTTTTATGCTCACTGCATCTGCCCCGAGTGTGTTCCTTGTGGATCTGTTTTGTTTAGGTTAGTCCCTCTCTGGCCACTGGGTGAGGCTGGCTCCTGTATCTTTAAGGAGGTGTTGCTGCAGAAGCCTCTGACGCACTTGGGAGGGGCGGGGCCTCGGGGAGTTCGCCGGGCAGGGTGGAGCAAATAGCTATGGCACTTCTCAGCCCTGCGCTGAGAGACACCAGGTCTCTGAGTCCCGCGTAATTGCTGTAAGCAACGCTGAGAGAAACCCGCTCTGGATTTCCTCCAGGTGCCAGTCAGTCCCCCTTCTCTGAGTGTCTGTGGTTCCTCAGAAACTCGCCTGGAACTGGAGTTCAGAGCCGCTGGGAGCTTGTGGCTCTCTCCGTTTTGGAAAAGAACCGCGTCCCCCGGCGCCAGCCCTTCCCCGAGCCCATGCGCGCGCCTCTGTACCTCTGTACTTTGCTTCCGCCACTCCTCTGAGTCTCAGACTCTTCTCTAGTTGTAGGATTTTCACTCAGCCAGCCGTCTTGTGGGTGTGAGTGGTGTCCGTGTGTTCTTTTCGTGGTTTTTCTGAAATAGTTGTTCACAACTGCATATACGGTGTCTACCCTATGCCGCCATCTTGTTTCTCCTATACCCAAAAGTCTTGAAGGCAGAGACTCAAACAATACTTGCACATCAGTGTTCATTGCAGCATTATTCACAAAAGCCAAAAGGTGGGAACAAACTGAAAATCTATCAACAGATGAATGGATAAACAGTGAAATTCTGATATATGCTTTAGTATGGATGAACCTTGAAAACATTATGTTAAGTGAAATAAGCCAGACACAGACAACTATTGTATGATACTCCTTATATGAGGTACCCACAAGAGGCAAATTTATAGAGACAGACAATAAAATAGTGGTAATCAGGGACACCGTAAGGGTGGGGAATAGGAAATTATTGAACTAGAGGC
Source organism: Murina feae (assembly GCA_004026665.1). Taxonomy (NCBI): domain Eukaryota; kingdom Metazoa; phylum Chordata; class Mammalia; order Chiroptera; family Vespertilionidae; genus Murina; species Murina feae. The sequence continues at coordinate 967 of PVJC01006520.1, forward strand.
CTGCTGCATGACATTCGTGCATGGGAAGGGTCCCTAGGGCTGGCCAGCGATCAGGATTGATCAGGGCCTTCCTTCCCCTGGCTTCCTCCTGCCAGGAGGGGCCTTACTTAATCCCGTGCCACCCCCTGGTGCTCAGCGCACATCATAGCAAGTGGTCGAACTCCTGAGGGGACAATTTGCATATTAGCCTTTTATTATATAGGAGTAGAGGCCTGATGCATGAAGTTTGCTCAGTGGGCTCAGCCCACACAGCCTGTGGCGGCTTGCCTCAGCCTGAGGCAACTGTGGTGGCTGCCTCAGCCCTCGCAGCCCTGGCTTCATCCAGAAGGACATCGGGTCTAATTAGCATATTATGCTTTTATTATTATTGATGTATACAGAGCTTCTGTTTGGGATGATAAAAATATCCTGGAAAGGATAATGATGATGGTTGTAAAACATTGTAAGTATAGTTAATGCCACTGAATTGTACACTTACGAGTGGTAAATTTTATGTCATGTATTCTTTTTACCAGAATAAAAAAAACACACGTAAATTACATCATTTAATAATTTGCTTTTATCATATTAATGCAGGAATGATATTCCTATGGAATGATATTCTATTTTGTCTTAGGATGTGCCCCACCAAATATTTTCCAATATTCTTTAGAGAAAAATATCCTTTACCCTGGGCAAATCAGAGAAAAGAAATAGTGGGAGTGAGAGATGGAAAAAAATCTAGCTTGAAAGGCCCTACAGTTAAGTCTCTAAACACTAACAATGAAAAAAATATCTAAAATTAATATGTTAGGCCATACATAATTTTAGGCTTCAGAACAAGGACTTCGTTGATTTATAATAAAATTGGTTAGTGTTACTGAATAATGGAATATGTGAGAAAATGAATTTTTGTTTTTAATCATTTTAAACTATAAGAAAAAATTTGACCAATCAACTGGTATTTTTACACAAATCCCTCACTTTACATATGAGGAACCTGAAGAAACAGCAACAGGCTAATAAATCAGCAAACTGATTAAATTAGGGAAAATGTCTAAACACTTATTAATATATAAAGATATATCGTTTGCTAATATTTAAAGCAAGTTCAAGACTTTTAGTGTGTCCAAGACTTTCTTATTGAACTAAATCCATAATTCATAGTTTATGAATTCTAGTTTCAGTAGAATAAAAATTTAAAGACATGAAGCCCTCCATGAGTGGAGACAGTTATAGCTTTTTTCTTTCTTTAATCTTTTATATTTTTCATGCCCACATCTAATTCAAGAGCAACTTAAAAAAAAAAAAAGCTATATGAATTTATTGAGTTTTGTTCCCAATCTTAATTCTCTAAACTAATTTTCATTCTATTTGCGCTCACATTTTATCAGATTACATAATAATTAAATAATTACATAAGGAAGACAGATTGCATTAAAAGGCTTAGGAACAAATAAATTGACTCTTGATAAACAATTTTGTAGGAAGAAAACTAAGGTGGTATACCAGAGAATAACCTAATAGCAACGAGTTTTCCTTCACTCACTTGGCCCCATTTGTTATATTTATCAAGCAAATGGGGACTGCATGTTATCTAAGCAAGTTAGTTAAGTGGAACTTAATTAAGAGAAGACTCAACACTCCTATAGTACCACCAACACCACCTAACAAAAACTGAGCACTTTCTATGAGTCAACTGAACCTTTACATGCCTTAGGAAACCAGCCGCAGAATTGCTGGGCAGATTACATAACAGTTTTTGTGGATACCCTTTATGACATTAGGAAGTTGGTACTTCTTCATTCTAACATTGGTTCTTTGAAAGTTTTTATTAGAACTACTCTAGATTAATTTTTCCTATTTTTAAACTTATATAAATGTAATCACAATATATATACTTTAAAAATAGCTTTATAGCTTTATGTGATGTAATTGACACATAATAATCTGCCCAAATTACAAGTATATAATTACTTAAGTTTTTAAAATATATATATTTTTTATTGATTACAGAGAAGAAAGGAGAGGGAGAGAGATATAGAAACATCAATGATGAGAATCATTGATTGGCTGCCTCCTGCACACCCCCTGCTGGGGATGGAGCCTGTCATCTGGGCATATGGCCTGACATGGAATCAAACTGTGACCTCGACTTTCAACTACTGAGCCATGCCAGCCGGGCTCAGATTAAGTTGTGACACATGTATAAAGTTCTGAAACCATACCACGATCAAGATAAGGACAGCATCCATTACTTCCAAAGTATGTCATTTATTTTGATGGCATCAAAAATAATATTTTTAAATTTCAATTTCTGAGTGTTTGTTACAAATATATATAAAAAAATTGGTTTTTGTATATTTTCCTTGTATCCCACAGCCTTGCTAAACTCACTTCTAGTTCTAATAGCTTTTTGTAGATTCCATAAGATTTTTTACAGACTATCATGATGTTTGATAACTTTTTACTTCTTTCCTAAAATGGATGTTTTCATACCTTATTAGCACTGTACAATGCTGAAGAGAAGTAAAGAAAGTGAACATTCTTGCTTTGTTCCTGATCTTAGAGGAAACTATTCAGTCTTTCATCATTCAGTAAAATGTTAGCTGTACAATTTTTGTGGATGTTTTATATACGGTTAAACAAGTTCTCTTCTATTTCTAGTATTCTGAGGGTTTTGTCACCCTGAATAGATATTGGATTTTGTTAGATGTTTTTTCTGTGTCTATTTAAGCTGAGCATGTTTTTTCTTTTTTAGTTATAGTAAGGAGAATTATAATAATTGGTTTTTAAATGTTTAACCAACTCTGTATTATTCTTTTTATATATTGTTTGGTTTAATTTACTAAAACTATCTTAAGAATTTTTGCATCTATATTTATGAGGGATATGGGTTAGTGTATGTGTGTGTGTGTTAATCCTTACTCAAGAATATTTTTTCCATCGATTTTTACAGAGTGGAAGGAAGTGAGAGTGGGAGAGGGAGAGGGAGAGATCTATGTGATAAAGACACATTGATTAGTTGACTCCTGCTGGGGCTGAGAATAAAACCTGCAACACAGGTATGTGCCCTTGACCCTGGGAACCATGGGCTGATGCTCTAACCACTGATCAACACCTAGTTCTCTATTAATTCTTTGTTTTGGGCAGTGTTTTTTCCTGTTCAACTTTGTGGGATAACTCATATAGAACTGATATTATTTCTTCCTTAAATAAGTGGTAGAATTCAACAATGAAGTAATCTGGCCCTTGAGTTTTCTTTGTGAGAATGGTTTTAACTAAAAATTCAATTTCTTTAATACATAATTCAAATAGCCCTATTTCTATGTTAGTGTACTTTATGTCTTGCAAGAAATTTGTCCATTACACAAGGGCTGTCAATTATATTTGAACTACAGGCCCGGTGCGTGAATTTGTGTACAGGTGAGGTCCCTTGGCCTGGCCGACTGGGCCAATTTGGGCCATCTTGGCCAGTGCCAACCAGGGCCGATAGGGGACAACTGGCTGGTGGTAGGTACTGCAAGAGGTTGGCTATGGAAGTGCACTGACCACCCAGCTGGCCATGGGGAGGGACCGTGGGGAGGTTGGCTGGCCATGGGAGGTTGGCTGTGGGAGTGCAATGACCACCAGTGGGCAGTGCTGGTGTTGAGCATCTGCCCCTTGGTGGTTGGTGTGTGTAATAGCTACTGGCCGGTCGTCCAATCGCTTAGGCTTTTATATATGTAGATAATACTGTTAGGCGGGACTACATAGCTCCTATCCTAGACTAATTTTGCCTCTGTAAGTTTCTGAGTATTTTGTCTGAGGCCCCATGAATTTTGAGGTTATCCACTCTGGCTAGTGAAACAAGAACCTATATGCACTTTGAGGATTATTCCTTCTAATCTTTTCAGGTGGTTCTTTTCCCAATCTTCATCAGTTTCCTCTCAAATACATGCTGATAAGTAATCAGCTGAAGATTTGGGTGGGACTCTGCAAATCTGTGCTCTCTCTATGTAGCTTTTTCCTATCTGATACTCTAATTTGCAAACTCTGGCAGTTTAGCTGTTAGATTTCTTAAACTGCCAGCTTATGTCCTCAATTCCAAAGAGATACCCAAGAAGGTTCTCCTCTATGAGGTATGGCCTGGAAATTAGCTCTAAGCACTAAGATAGGATAATCATAGTGCTCACTTCATTTATTTCTTGTCTCACATTACCTGTCCTTCATTACCTGTAAAGAGATAGCCTTGGTGGACAAGGCATTTTTAAAAATATAAAGGTTATAAAGAGTTTTAAAGCATCATTACCAGTTTATGACCCTCTAAAAAAAGGAAGGTGGCAACAGGTAGAAAATAAGCCACCCTTGCCAGTGTGGCTCAGTGGACAGAGCATCAGCCCATGCACCAAAGGGTTGCAGGTTCGATTTCCATCAAGGGCACTGGGTTGCAGGTTTGATCCTTGGTCCTGGTTGGGGTGCATGTGGGAGGCAACCAAATGGTGTGTCTCTCTCACACAGATATTTCTCTTACCCACCATCCCCCTCACTTCCACTCTCTCTAAAAAAGAAATCAATGAAAAAAATATCTTTGGATGAGGATTTAAAAAAGAGAGAAAATAAGAGCCAATATATTTGGTTTTAGCTAAATATTGACATTTTGAAAATGTATATGAAGCACAATGGATTTGATTTTTTTTTTTTTTGAGGGGGCGGATTGGGGAGAGGAGAGAAAGACTAAACAATCCTATATGTAATCCCTGATAAATACATTTTACATTCATTGCATTTTAGAAATAAAATGTTCCTTTTTTCCCCAGGAGAACTGAGGATAGTTCCTTATTACTAGAGTATTTAAGGAGAAGAATGATTAGAGATGAGGTTAAAGGGATAAAGTTCACAATACTATATTTGCTTTTTATAATAAAATATTGTAACATTTTTATTTATCCTTATTAAATTTCATCACTCTGCAGACATTTCCAGTCTATTAAAATTTTCAAGTCTCATTTTGACTTTCAACCTACCTGATATTTGTTAAAGTGGTATATTATTTGCATTCTCTCAATCTGCACTATCTGTAAATACAGCTTTATCTGAATGAAAGCTCCAGGTAAACTTTGAGGCATATTACTAAAAATCTATCAGCAGACTTTCTGAAACTAGTTCAACAAAACACCAAATATATCTAATTGTTCTATATACAATATTTATTATTCTATTATCCATATTATGACACTGTCTCAAATATATTATACACCCACTGTTTATTGGTTTGCCAAAATAAGCACTATGTATTTGTTGAAATGAATTCATAATCACACCAAAAAATTAAACATACATGACTTGTAGCCATGTAGCAGCTTATAATTTTACCACTTTCTCTTCTGGGTAGGGAAAAATGAGTTTATATTTAAGCAAAGATAATATATACTAAGTTCCAGTCAAACTTTAACTTTTCTGGTTTGTAGAATCAATTACTTTTTAAATGCAACATACACACACACACACACACACACATACATATATATATATAATTTTACCATTTTAAGTATTAAATTCAGTACATAAAGTACATTTACAGTGTTGTGCAACCATCACTACTATTTCCAGAAGTTTGCCATCCTCTTTACCCCAGTGCCTAAAACTATTATTCTACTGTTTGTCTGTATGAATTTGACTATTCTAGGTACCACTTATAAGTGGAATCGTCATAGAAAAATCCAATAGTTGTTTACTTATGGCTTATTTCACTTAATGTTTTCAAGGTTTGTTCATGCTGTAACATGTATTGCAACTACATTCCTTTTTAAGGTTAGATAATATGTTCCATTGTATGTTCAGTGACTCTTGAATAACATGGGAGTTAGGAGCACCAGACCCCCATGCAGTTGAAAATCTTTGTGCAATTTCTGACTTCCCCCAAACTTAACTACTAATAGCCTATTGTCGACCAGAAGCTTTACTGATAACATAAACAGTTGATTAACACATATTTTGTATATGATGTTTTATATACTGCATTCTTACAATAAATGAAGCTAGAGAAAAGAAAATGCTATTAAGAAAATCATAAGACTAAATACATTTGCAGCACTGTTCATATTATTGAAAAAAAAAAGGAAATGTATATAAGTGGACCTGCACAGTTCAGACCCATGTTGTTCAAGAATCAATTGTATATACCAAATTTTGTTTATTCATCTAACAACGAACACCATTTGGATTGTTTAACATTTGGCTATTGTGAATAATGCTGCCATAAACACTGATATTTGAACCCCTGCTTTCAGGTATTTGGGGTATAAAGTAGAAATTGACTGGCTGGAACAAATAAAATAAATCTATGTTTAACTTTTTGAGGAACCACTAAATTGTCTTCCACAGCAACTGCAGTCTTTCAACTCATATCATCAATGCACAAGTGTTCTAATTTCTACACATCCTGTCAACATTTATTTTTCTATATTTTTGATATTAGTCATCTTCCTGGGTGCCAAGTGGTATCTTATTTTGGCTTTCATATACATATCTCTAATGATTAGTGATGGTGAGCATCTTTTATGTGCTTGCTAGATATTTTCTTTGGAGAAATGTTTACTAAGTTCTTTGATCATTTTAGAATTGGGTTGATTGTTTTCTTGTTAAGACATATATTCTGTATATTAATTCCTTATCAGATGTATTATTTATAAGGCTTTCCTTCCATTCCATGGATTGTCTTTTTCACTTTCTTAAGTGTTCTTTGCCCAGCTGGTGTGGCTCAGTGGTTCAGCATTATCACTTATGAACTAGGAGGTCACAGTCAGGACAAATACTTGAGTTATGGGCTCAATCCCCAGTAGGGTGCATGCAGGAGGCAGCCGATGAATGATTCTCTCTCACCATTGATTTTTTCTTTTTCTCTCCCTCTCCTTTCCCTTCTGAAATAAATAAAAATATATAGGCATAAAAAGGAAATGTCCTCTGATGCACAAACATTTAAATTTTGATGAAGTCCAATTACTTTTTCTCTTGTTGCCTATGCATTTCGAGTCATTTTTTTTAAAAGTGAAGACCATTTTTATATCATCAGCATTTTCTGCAAACCTAATCATTTGGGGGCTTCTATTCTTTTCTATTCTCGTATATCTCTGTCAAACTTTTAGCACTGTTTCCTGGTTTTAGAAATGCTTTATATCTTTTCTTTCTTTCTTTTTTTACTTGTGCTTAATAAATGGAAGCTCTTATTAAAGATTTCTGTGTGCTCTGTAATTAATGTTTTCTTAAGAGTCCTTCCATTTTCTTCCTAATTAAGGTCATTTGAGATTATAAAATCACAGTTGAATTTTTGATGGGTTTCAATACTCTCAAGTTGTCTTTACATCTGAAGTCCGATTTTTGGAATCATATTTATCTTTTTAAAAGGTTTTTACAAGTTTGTCTTCTTACAATATAGTGCATCTATTTAAGTATTGCCAGTCTGATCTTTTCGGACTATAAAGAGCTGGTCTGGCTCAGTGGATAGAGCGTTGGCCTGTGGACCAAAGGGGGCCCAGGTTCGATTACAGTCACGGACACATGCCTGGGGTTGCCAGCTCAATCCCCAGTAGGGAGCATGCAGAAGGCAGCCAATCAATGATTCTCTCTCACTGATGTTTCTATCTCGCTCTTCTCTGAAAGTAAAACAAACAAACAAAAAACTCAGAGCACCAATTTCTCCCCAAATTCTCAGACTCCCATATTGATACTAATTCTTTCATGTTATTTAAAGGGCTGAGTAGCGCTTTTCCTAGTTACTTCCTGTACCCTTCAGAAAATAAAACTGGCAATAAGGAAAACGTAAAAGATATATTTTGGTCAAATGAGATTTCTAGCAGATATATAGGAATTTAAGGCTTTTACCACTACTTCTTGCCATTATGTTAGTTTGTAAATCATCAAGAATGTAGCATTTCCTTTGACTTGTTAGCCTTTAAAGATATTCATACCATGTTCTTACTAGAAATCACCCAGGTTAATTTCATTAATTATTTCCAGGTTAAATTTGATGTTATTCTAGAAAGACAACAGTTATCTTATTTAGATACAAAATTAGTGAATACAACCAAACTATATTAGAACCATGGAATTAGAATCAGAATAGACTTCTGGTATAATTAATAGAACATGTTTACTTTACATATAAAGACCCCAAGATTCATGATATTTAAGTAATACTGCCCAGGTCACATGAAGATACACCAAAGTTCTCTTTTTTCCCTATTTCCTAGATTTTTAAAGTATACAGGTTAAACAAAAGCTCTAAATCTAAATAAGAAAAAAATTATTTTCAACTAATTTAGAATTAAAGTATATTCTTGATAAAAAGAAAAGGCTGCAAAAGTTCAAGTACAATTCTATTAATCACCATGAAATATATTATACAAATACTAGCAAAAATGATACTATTAATGAAGAGATTTAAAACAAATTATAACATATAAACATTTACTCATAACTTATTAAATTTGATAGATTCACACTTTGAAGAGCTAAGTAACTTCATAAAATATTTATTTTAAACTAGATGTCTCTTACCTTTAATCCATGAAAATTTAAGAGGAAAACATTATTTTATTGGTCAGAAAACAAATTAGTTTATGTCAAGGGCTCAGGATGGGGAGAAGGGTTGACTAAAAGGGGTAGTTTTGAAAGTGGTTTTTATCATGACTATGGCCATGGTTACATGTCAGGTTTATTGCATTTGCAAAAGCTCATAGAAATGTATGGTGAAAAGAGTGAATTTTACTATATGTAAATTATAAACTTCAATAACCTACCCCTTTAAAAACAATTTTTTTACTATGTAAGAAATTAACATATACTGAAGGAAATATTGGAAATACTGAATTAATGTTCCAAACTTAGGTAGCTCTACTGTATAATCTAATCTAATCTAATAAAAGAGTAATATGCAAATTAAGCATCACTTTGAGACACCTAAGCCACGCCCACCAGCCAATCAGAGAGGCTGTATGCAAATTAACGCAGCCAAGATAGAGGCCAGCAGCCACGGAGCTAGAGCAAACAGGAGGCTTCTGTTGCACCAGCGATGCAGTTGAAACTGCCTGCCTAGACAGAGCTGAAGCAAACAGGAGGCTTCGTTGCTTGCCTAGGTCTCCGCTCAAGGCAACAAAGTTTCAATTATAGAAGATAAATAAACCCCAAAACCTGATTCCAGCCAGCCTTGCTGGGATGTTCAGTCAATGGGAGCTGTGGACAGCCTGAAAACGGCCCTCAGCCCCTCACCCAGGCTGGCCAGGCACACCAGCAGGTGGACATCTCCCGAGGGGTCCCAGACTGCAAGAGGGCACAGGCCAGGCTGAGGGACTCCCCAGAGTGCACAAATTTTTGTGCACGGGGTCCTTAGTTCTCAAATATATGTAAGTAAATGTTTTGGTTTTTATTTATATAATTTCTAAACTTATACACAAATCAGAAACCAAAAACCATGGGTACTTTAAAAAAAAATAGGAAAAAGAGTAACTCACTGTCTCATTTCCAAAAAGTATGTCAACATAAGGCATAATTTTCATCAATGGTTCCTTGTAGAACTGACTAATAAATGGTGCGGACAGGTTCAAAGTGAAAATTCTGTTGTTCGCAGAAGCGTGCTGAGCCACTTTTAACACGGACTCTGGTGAAACGGTAAGAAAAAAGCCCTGGGTAAAGAAAAATAGAAGGAAAAATTAGAAATGCAATCTCCCCAGTCACTCTCAGTGAGAATAAAAAAAAACCTATATAAAATACAAAAAGCCCATATAATACACACTTTAAAATACAGTAGAAAAGGCAAGGTAGAAAACAGCAGCATTTGATCAGGGGAAAAGTTTATCATATGAGTACTGTATGTTTGATATGCACCATTACGTCAGAGTATAACATTACTGTATTTCATATTAGATTTGTATACTCAACACTTAAAAGAATTCTGGATATCTACAAAAGAAAAAATATTTGAAAGGTCTCATTCAAGATAATAATTAGATTTAAATCAGAGAAATAAGTAACGAAGGCAGATTGGGTCCCTCAGCCTTCTTAGAGACATTTCATATTCTTGTAAAAGTAACATGATATTTATTTAAAGATTAAATTAGTTTACTAAGATCATAGTTTATAACGTTATAAATATCTAAACTGATTTTTTAAAGGAAGATCTGAATTAAAATATATTAATTAAAATTTCATGTCAGGAAAGCTATATTTTAAAATGCTATATATCTATGTCTGACACATTAGTAAAAGTCTTTAAAATATACCTACCCATTTTAGATGAAGAAAGCATAAGCAAAGTCATGGATGCTTATATACGAAATTGGTTTGAATGGGGAATAAGTGCGTGGAGGAATAAATAACGGGCAATAGATGATAAAGCTGGATGGGCCAGGAGGGGCAGATTAGGAGTCTGCTAGGTGGGGTGGGAAATGATTGTGGATAATAAAGTTTCCCTTGAAAGAATGGAACAACAAACTTGTAAGAAAACTTAAAGAAATGTTAATGTGGACAGCAACAATTTAGCAACAATCAAAGCTGCATTTAGTTCTGCAAAAGGTAATCATCGTGGGAACATTCTGGACTTCCAATTGTTTAAGATGTACGGGACAAAGGAAAAGTCAGAAGATGACTGAGATTGTGGATATGGTTCTACCATTAATAGAAATAAAAACATCCAGAATAAGACCTGGCTTAGATGGAAATAAAGAGTGATTCGTTGTGTTTACACTCTCTTTGTGGTGTTAAGGGACCACCTAATATATATCAGAAAGTTGGACTCTGGAGAAAAGCTCTGGAAGGTGATAGTAAAAGAGGATTGTAATTACCAAGGAAGAGAATGGAGAAAAAGAAGAGGACAAAGCACAGAATGGAGAAGAAAAATTAGGGGATAGAAAAAAGAAAAAAGTAAAGGCAAGAACAAGAGGACAGTAAAGGGTGGGAAAGGAGACAAATGAGTACAGTGAAAGTGATGAAAGAGAAGTCGAACAAGAGAAACCTCTAGAAGAGAATTAAAGATATGCAATGCTATTGATGGGTAGAGAAAGAAAGGACTGAGCAGAAGCCACAGGATTTGATGGTTAGGAGAATGTACTTATGTTATGAAGGTAAAAAGAAGGAATGAGAAAATAAACAGTAAGGATTATACATTATTTTGCGAGATTTATCAGTGAATAATATAAAATCATCTGAAATTTACTGCATTATTGTGTTCCAAATACTATACTAAAAGCTTTATGTGCATTAACATAATAAAAATTATTACCATTTTTTTCTTACATCACGAGGTGAATACTATTACTATTCTCATTTTATGAATAAAGAAGGCAAGATAGGAAAGTTAAGAAATGTCCCTCGGGTCATATTTTATATGTGATGGAATTTTTTTTGGATTCAAATGACTGCAAAGATAATGCTCCAAGTTTGAACAGATAATAGAGAAGAAGAGAGCAGGAAAATATTTTTTAGTTGGGGGTAAAGGGTGGGAGAGTTGTTTTTATAAAACAAACAAAATAAAGTTTGAGCATTTTTGCTCTTCAATGAAAAGAACCTAGTGGAGAAAATGAATGAAGAAGCAAGAGAAGGAGAACAGGTAGAGCACGAAACCAGAGGAAGTGAGGGCAATGGGAACCAGAAGGGGGGAAGAGCAGCTTATAAACTGAAGAGTAACCTAGAAAATGTGAAGGAAACTTATTTTAAAAGTTACCAACAAAGCTACTGAAATATTCATTTACAACTAAGGGACTAAGCACTTCTATCATGCCAACTTTAGAAAGTTTAAAAAGTAAAAAAGGATGTTTTTCTTTTTTGTATTTTATTTTTTAAATTTTTATTGTTGAAAGTATTACATAAGTACTCCTTTTGCCCCCATTAACCTCTTCCAGTTCGCTCCCGTCTCCCTCCTCCCAGACCCTCACCACCCCATCCTGTGTCCACAGGTTATGCATAAATGCATACAAGTTCATTGGTTGATCTCTTCCCATCCACCCTCCCCTGCCTTCCCTGTGAGGTTCAAAAGTCTGTTCATGCTTCTATGTCTCAGGGTCTATTTCTGATCATCAGTTTATTTGGTTCAATAGATTCCACATATGAGTGAGATCATGTGATATTTATCTCTCTGACTGGCTTATTTTGCTCAGCATAATACTCTCCAGGTCCATCCATGCTGTTGCAAATGGTCAGAGTTCCTCCTTTCTTATTGCCGTGTAGTATTTCACTGTGTAAATGTAACATAGTTTTTTATCCACTCATCTGCTGATGGGCACTTAGGCTATTTCCAAGTCTTAGCTACTGTAAATTGCACTGCTATGAACATAGAGTGGCATATATTCTTTCTGATGAGTGTTTCAGGTTTCTTAGGATATATTCCTAGAAGTGGGATTACTGGATCAAATGGCAGTTCCATTTTTAATTTTTTTGAGGAAACTCCATACTGTTTTCCACACTGGATGCATCAGACTGCATTTCCACCAGCAGTGTATTAGGGTTCCCTTTTCTCTACAACCTTGCAACACTTGTCATTTGTTGATTTGTTGAGGATAGCCATTCAGACAGGTGTGAGGTGATATCTCATTGTCATTTTGATCTGCATCTCTCAGATGATTAGTGAATTTGAGCATCCTATATAATGAAGAGCTAATATGCAAGTGGTCATCATGCCCTTCTGCCAGGGCCAGGGGACGTGAGGCTGCACATCCTGCCTGGTGAAGCTTGACAGGGGACCTGAGGCTGTGCCCTCTGCCTTGCGGGGCTTGACGGGGGGGGGGGGGGGGGGGGGGGGGGGGGGGGGGGGGGGGGGGGGGGGGGGGGGAAAGGGGAGGAGGGGGGCAGCTGGGTCTGGGTCTCCTGCAATTCCTGCAGCATGCCCCAGACTCTGACAGGAGGGAGATTTTCATATACATTTTACTAATTTTCTTTCATCTCTGACACTTCTATTATAGAGAAAGAGCAAATAGCAATATTAAAATATTTCCCTAAATTAATTCCCTTTTAATGTGCATGAATTTTGTGCACTGGCCCACTAGTTTTTTCATATGTCTCTTGGCTTTCTGTATGTTCACTTTGGAGAAGTATCATTTTAGGTCCTTTGCCCATTTTTTAAATTGAATTGTTTGTCTTCCTTTTGCTAAGTTGTATGAGTTCCCTCCCTATATTTTTTGGAGATTAACCCCTTATTGGATCAATCATTGGCAAATATGTTTTCCCATGTAGTGGGCTCTCTTGTCGTTTTGTTGATGTGGTTTTTGTGTGTTTTTTTTTTGGCAGTGCAGAGGCTTTTTATTTTAATGCATTTTCATTTGTTTATATTTGCTTTAGTTTCCATTGCCCTAGGAGAAGTATCAGCAAACATGTTGATATGAGACACGTCTGAGAGTTTTCTTCTAGGACTTTTATGGTTTCACATCTTATGTTAAGTCTTTTATCCATTTTGACTGTATTCTTATGAATGGTGTATATTGGTGGGGTTTTTTTTGCATGTACCTGTCCAATTTTCCCAATACCATTTATTGAAGAGACTGTCTCTACTCCATTGTATGCTCTTGCCTCCTTTGTCAAATAGTGTTTGAGCATAGTGGCTTGGGTTGATTTAAGGGTTCTCTGTTTTGTTCCATTGATCTATATGCCTGTTCTTGTGCCAGTATCAGGCTGTTTTGAGCACAGTGGCTTTGTAGTATAACTTGGTATCTGGTATTGTGATTTCTCCAATTTTGTTTTTCTTTTTCAAGATTACTGCAGCTATTGGGGATCTTTTTTGATTCCATAAACATTTTTGGAGTTTTTGTTCTAGGACTGTGAAATATGCCATTGGTATTTTAATAGCAATTGCATTGAATCTGTAGATTGCTTTAAGTAATATGGACATTTTAATGATGTTGATTCTACCAATCCATGAACATGGCACATTCTTCCACTTGTTTTTATCTTCCTCTATCTCTTTTTTTTCAACATCATGTAGTTTTCAGAGAACAGGTCCTTTACCTCCTTGGTTAAGTTTATTCCTAGGTAACTTAATTTTTTTGTTGCACTGGTAAATGGATTTTTTAAAAAATTTCTCTTTCTGAGAGAACACTATCTAATATAATAAAAGAGAAACATGCAAATTTTACCGTTACCACCAGCCAATCAGAGCGGCTGTATGCAAATTAACCCAGCCAAGATGGAGGCCAACAGCCATAGAACTTGAGCAAACCAGAGGGTTCTGTTGCAACTGCCTGCCTAGGCTGGCTGAGCCTCTGCTCACAGCCACGCCCACCAGCCAAGAAGGAGGCTGGCAGGGCGGCTCTGCACTGAGAGCCTCCATGGCCGGCCGGCATAGCTGTGCCAGGTGTGTCAGCTCAGTGGGAGGGGGGGTCTGGCCTGGGGCCTCCTCGGGGCGTCCAGAAGCAGCTGTCCTGGGTCTGCTGCCTGGCTCCACCCCCCGGGGGCCTCCACCAGGCGTGTGGGAGAGTGGGTCCTCCATGGGGCTTGCAGGAGCAGCCATCCTGTGACCACTGCCTGGCTCTGCCCCCCAGGAGCCTCTTCAGGGCATCCAGGAGCAGCTGTCCTGGGGACCTCCCTGGGGTATGTGGGAGCGCGGGGGGCCTCTGCAGGGTCCACAGCCTGGCTCTGCCCCAGGGGCCTCCTCGGGGGCGTGCAGGAGCACCCGTCCAGGGTCCGCTACCTTCATCCACCCCCCAGGGGCCTCCACAGGGCGTGCGGGAGCGTCTGCTGCACAGTGCAGAGAATCCGAAGCCAGTTCGCTGCCCGGCTCCACCCCAGGTGTGTTTGCTCAGCAGCAGGGCCCCACCGAGGGATCCTGCACCAGCGTCCACCCCTGGCTTGTCACACAGCTCTGTGCCAGGTGTGTCCCCTCAGCGGTGGGGGCCCACCAGGCATGTGCGATCGTGGGCCCTCTGGTTGGAAACATCCAGGCCTGCACTCACCAGCCCTCCCACCCCCCAGTGCACGAACCCTGAAGGGGCTGTGGACAGCCTGAAAATGGCCCTCAGCCCCTCACCCAGGCTGGCCAGGCATGCCAAGCAGGTGGACATCCCCCCCCTAGGTGTCCCAGACTGCAAGAGGGCACAGGCCAGGCTGAGAGACCCCCCACCCTCCGAGTGCACAAATTTTTGTGCACCGGGCCCCTAGTTGGTATATAAAAATGCTATCGATTATGGATTTTTGGGTATTAATTTTGTGTCCTGCTATATTTCTGAATTCATTTATTAAGACTACTAGTTTTTTTTTTCTGTCATCTGCGAATAATGAGAGTTTACTTCTTCCTTCCCAGTTTGGATGCCCTTTATTTCTTCTTCTTGTCTGATCGTTATGGCCAGGACTTCCAGAACTATGTTCAACAAGAATGGTGAAAGAGGGCATCTCTGACTTCTTCCTGTTTGTAGTGGAAATGATTTTAGTTTTTGTCCATTCAGTGTGATGTTGGCTGTAAGTTTGTCATGTATGGCCTTTATCATGTTGAGGTTTGACCCCTCTATTACCACTTCACTGAGAATTTTTATCAAAAAAGTGATGGATTTTGTCAAATGCTTTTTTCTGCATTGATTGATACGATCGTGTGATTCTGTCTTGCAATCTGTTTATGTGCTGTATTTATTGATTTGCAAATATTTCATCCCTGGAATAAATCCCACTTGGTCATGATGTATGACCTTTTTAATGTATTGCTGGATCTAATTTGCTAAAATTTTGTTGAGGAATTTAGCATCTATGTTCATCAGGGATACTGACTTGTGCTACTTTTTCTTTGTCATGTCTTTATCCAGTTTTGGAATTAGGGTAATGCTGACCTCATAGAAAAAGTTTGAAAGTGTTCCTTCCCCTTAAATTTTTTGGAGGAGACTAGGTATTAGTTCTTCTTTGAATATTTGGTAAAACTCCCCTGTGAATCCGTCTGAACCAAGGCTTTTGTTTGCTGGAAGTTTTTTTTTAATTTTCTTTTTTTTTAAATTCCTGCTTCAATTTCATCAGTAGTTATCAGCCTACTCAGGTTTTCTGATTCTTCCTGATTGAGCTTTGGAAGGTTGTATTTTCCTAGGAATATGAATATATTCCTAAAAAGATGTTTTTCTATTACTTCCATTTTAAAAATTGAATATTAAATGAATACTAAAAATTAATTTTGTGACAGGAATCATGTGTACTGGGATTTATCAATGAAGGCTATACATTGCCCTTATAAATGCTGAGATATTACTATAATGGTCTTTTATTATTTTAGAGTACTGCTAATAAAATTCTAATAAAGTATTTTCCTATCACAATAACATAACATTTTATTATCATAAAAAAATACCAATCCACTTTTATGCATGCATTTAAGCATAACCAATGGACACAAAACACTGGGGGGTAGGGGAGGCTGGGGGAAGGGCAAGGGAAAAAAAAGAGATATATGTACTAATCTTTGTAATACTTTATGTAATAAAAAAAAACAAACAAAAAAAAACCAATCCATTAATTCTTACCAATATCCAATTGTTCGAAAAGATAACAAGTCTTTGTCTTAGGTAACATTATGTTTTAAGTGTTTTCCTCTTACTTTTTAAACCAACTACCATGTCATTTGCAAACTATGAGCACCCAAACTGTTTCTTTTGCTATTTCTGTCACTTGGAGAATTAAAAGGAACAGTTTATATAGCATCTTGTCTCCATAGTAATATGTATGTACTTGCTTTTTAGTCTTTCATTTAATGAGAAGAGTTTAAAATCTCCCTCCCCCCATCTCTCCCCAAACTGTTCCAGCATGAAATAAAAACCTCCCAGAGCTAGCTCTCTGCCAGCTGTGGATTAACCACAGACAGCCATAGAATGGTCTACATAAATAGTAACCTGGTCAAATAATTAGGCTTCTCACCAACTTCAGACTGAAAATTTGATCTGTGCTAAAATACATCTGATTGTAATTTACGGTATAGAACAGTATGCCCCTGGAGTCTATATTTGGGCTCATTCCAAATGTGTGCATGTTGTATGTGTGTTTTACTTTAAAATGCAACACAAGATTATTGTGATGTGGATAGTATAACTTCCATTTTGTAAATTTTATAAAGATTATACAAAAACCCTAAGATTTTAAATGAGGCAAAATCACAATTTAAATTAATTCCATTTTGAATGGTCTCTTGTTTTTCTTTAAGTAAATATTTAGTATTTAAACAATTTCGGATTTGTGCTCTGTTAGAGTGCAAAGACTTAAAATTGATGCCAACCATAATTTTTCTTTCCAGATTTATATCCTTTGCTAGGCCACATGTTCCAAACTATAGTACTGCCGAAAATAAAAACAGCACCATTATAAAATTTTCCCCCCAAGTGTCAGATTTGCAATAAAAATAGGTCAATAGTTTATATGGCTATAGTTTAGAAAAATACTCTATATAATCAAGAAAATATTGTGATTTTTAAAGTTAGGGATTTCAGTCTACAAGTTAACCTTGCTACTCTTTGGTTCTATGAGCAACTAAAAGCAGAGTGAATTCTAGCACTTAGAGGTTGAATAATGTTAATCAAAATTGAGAATGAAGCGAGACAATTTTACCCATTGACATAGAAAACAAAACAAAAAGGCAAGAGTAGGAGGGATGGAGAAAGTCTAAGGCAGAGCCAAAGAACCAATTTAGCAGAGCTAGACTAATGCTTAGAAATCTCAAATACATAGATTTGCTATCCAACCACTCGAAGGATTTATCAGGGAGAATGGAAGAAATTAAGCTGTTTAATATACTAAAAGAATAGGAGAGGGATGATCATTTTGCTCTTTACCAGTGTTTACCTTAATTCTATGTGATCATTTAGGGTTCATTTTAGTTGTCCTTACTTAAGAGCACAAACTCTTTTTTACTATTTCCATTAACAATTACCTAAGGAATAGATAGATGTGTATGTGTGTGTACATAAACACCTACATAAAATTTTAGATATTTATCAGCTTGGAAGTATAAGAATATAAATTCAAAACAAAATAAAGCTAGTAGAGTAAAATGATCAATTGTGAATACACAGTGATATAAGGGGGGAAAAAGTCTTTTGTTTAGAAAAATACTCTAATCAGAATAAAATAGGACAGAAATAGATCATTATTTTGAAACATTCAGACCAGTGGATTTTAACCTATTTGGGTCTATTTAGACACACAACACATATGCATAAAATTTTACATGTAGTGGCAGTAGGAGGGGGTCGGTAATCCCTTAAGGCTCATCTATAAATAATGAGTAAGCATTGAATTTGACTGAAGGTTACGAACTTGTAATTTGGTTTCTTTCCTTGAGAATACAGAAGCACATAAATTCAGTTTGATTAAAGAGTTTGCGTTTTTAAAGAGTAATAAAACAGAAGTAACTATCAAACTTCTGGAATGGAAATGACTTTCAAGCCTAGAGAGGGATGATTACCTCAAGATTTACTATACAAAAAAATTAAAACCTTTAGTGGGTTGTCTTCCAGTCCCAAGTGGGAGTGGGGGGAGCAAACAAAAAAAACAGGAAAAATGACTACAGTAAATATAACAAAGGGTTAAGATCTTTAGCCTATAAAGAACTTTAAAAATAGATTAAAAACTAAACAAATATTAGGACACCAATAGATAAGCCAAAAACATGAAAAAGTATTTCATTAAAAGAGAAAGGGAAATACACAAATAAATATATAGACAAATATTCCTCTCTAGTATTTTGAGAAACAACATGGTAGTACTCAGTGGTGAAGAAAGGTTCATGAGCTAAATAACTTAATACTATTGGTGGGAGTGTAACTGACATTGCTTTTTCAGAAAATAATTTGAAAATACACATTAGAAACCATAAACAAATTCTGAGAATCTGTCTACCTTCAGGAAATAATCCAAATTATGGGAAAACATAAATTCATGAATGTATCAACACACTATTTTTTTTTACTGAAAATCTGGGAACAATATAAATATTCAATGATAGAAGAATAAAATAGTCAAATAAGGACTGGCATAGAAACTTACTCTAAATCTAACTACTGAGCATTTAAAACGTGGCTAGTGTTAACAACCTAAACTTCAAATTTTATTTAACTCTATTTTAAATTTAAGGAACCACATGTAGCTAATGAAGCATATACAATGTGGCTAGTATGATCATGAAACAGAATTTAAATTTAAAAATGGAAGCAATGCAAAATATTTTTCTTATTAAACATAATTTTATTTTTTTGGTAGGACTACATTTCATTTTTTGATCATTGTCAATTTAGTGATTGAACTGACTGTGTTATAAATGTAAGATAGACACAATTTCAAAGACTTAGTATGATTTTTAAATGTTAAAAATATAGTAATTTTATGATTACTTGTTGAAATGAAAAATATTTCAGATATAGTAAGTTAAATATACTATTAACATTAATTTTACCAGTTTCTTTTTACTTTTTTTAGGCTACTAGCAGATTTGTAATTGTAAACATGGCTTCTATTACATTTCCATTGCTGCTCAAGAGAATATTTTGAAAATATTAAAAGTGTAGATTATGAAAACTAAGTTGTAGACTAGAAAATACTTATGCTACACAATGTTAAATGAAACCTAAGATATATAAATAGTATGTACCACATATGGTTATAAACTACATCAAATCAACAGGGAAAAAATTAGAAGAGAATGCACCCAAAGTAAAAATGGTTAAATTTGAGTTTAAAAATTATGGATAATTTAAATATTTTTTATTTTTCAAATTTTAGTAATATGGTTCGATTATTCTTCTGATAAAAATTGCTTAAAGGTAAAAACTATTTTGTTCACTTAAAGAAATCTCTACACAAATGAGATGTGCATAAACAGTAAGAAGAGCAGATAAACTAATGAGAGTAAGTCTATACATTCTTCAAGTAAATAGATGGTTGAAAAAGGAATGAACTAAATATGAGATTATTGACTTTGGTAAATATAAATTACTATTCATAGAAGCAAAAGTGAAAATAAAGAGGAATGTGTGGTAACAAAAAATACTTGGACAACCAGAAAGCCCCACCAAACCTAGCCTAGCACTAATGAGGGAGTGCCGAAAGTACCAGATGCTGTGTCTCGAGATGTACCACTGTTGTCTGTTCTGAAGAACATAATTAGTCTGTTTTCCATGCCATAACAAAGGTACTACAGTAACACCACTCAGAATGAGGTTGAGAGAATGAATAAATTAGAAGTCAAAAATAACAAATACACTATCATATAGCATGTTATTCTTCCTCTTAATGGGTCTACATGTTTTGTAAATCTCCCAGAGAATGTAAAATGTATTTTTTTTTGCAGGAGTGGGAATAAAATATGAATTATGACAAAACATAGTTTCTATTTGCTTGTAAGGAAAATACTGACTTTGACAAGCATTAAGATAATGTATAAGTCATTTACAATTACAATGTTATATGATATGTACTACTTCATATCAATGACAGCAATAGAATCACAAGAAGAAAACCAGAACAAATATACTAGTGAATGCTGTAATGCTTGTGTTACCATTGATGGAATGTAATGCATCAATGGAATAGAATAATTCACTTAGATCATCCTGCTTATGTGGCTGCTTTTGGAAGCATCGATGAAATTACTCATTTCACATATATTTTAATCTTTTTAAGAATTGAAATACTTGGATTCTTAACTATACCATGAATGTAGAAGTCAGCTTTTCTCCCAGCCAAAATAACCCCCTTAAAGCATGTAGTAAGAAGCAGCAAGACAAAGTGGAAAGAAGGTGGGACACATAGGAGCATATTTATCACAGCTTTGCTGAAAGTGAAAGGGAGGTATCTTTGAAGTCCATTTCTAGGGGAAAAGATCAGGAAAATGTGGTGAATGTGCATTATTGTAGAGAATTAAAAGCAATAAATTAGAAATATATACATTAGATTGGATAACCTACATAGTACATAATCTTAACAAGATACATTTTTCAAGGATATAGGATTCATATCAAACATAGGAGCATACACATAGTGGGGAGAGAAATGGTATCAGAGATCAAGAATGATACAAAGCCCTGAATTGGCTTAGTGGATAGAGTGTCGGCCTGCAGAATGAAGGGTCCCGGGTTTGATTCCGGTCCCGGGTTTGATTCCAGTCAAGGGCACATGACCAGGTTGCAGGCTCGATCCCTAGTGGGAGGGCATGTGGGAGTAAGCCAATCAGTGAGTCTCTTTCATCATAAATGTTTCTCTCTCTCCCTCTCCTTTCCTCTCTGAAAAAAAGAAAAAAAAAAGAAAAAGAATGATATAAAAAACAACAAAAGAGGAGAAATGTCTAAGACAAATTACAGCATATAACAATTTGAAAAAATTTGTGAAAGATTTAATTCTCAACACGAGTTAAAACAAACAAGTACACACACACACACACACACGCACATATATATTTAAAAATATATTTTATTGATTTTTTATAGAGAGGAAGGGAGAGGAATAGAGAGTTAGAAACATTGATAAGGGAGAAAGATTGATCAGCTGCCTCCTGAACACTCCCTGCTGAGGATGTGCCCACAACCAAGGTACATACCCTTGACCAGAATTGAACCTGGAACCCTTGAGTTTGCAGGCTGACGCTCTATCCACTGAGCCAGACCAGTTAGGGCAGTACACTTATTTTTAAAAGTTTGCCAACCTGACTACTTATAAACTATGTGAATTTGGACTACTTAACTACTCTAGGCCTCGTTGTTCTCATCTGAAAAATGGGAACAATAATACCTATTCAAGGTCATTATAAGAAATAAATGAGTGCTTAATGCAATGCCTGGCATATTATATAAACTCCGTACATATTAAAATTTTATTAATATTTCTTTCTGTAATAATATCAAGAGCATTAGAAAGTTTTATTTTTTTTCATGAATGGTGAGTTTTATGTTACAGTTGTTAGTTACAATGCTGAACTAAAGTATGTTCTTTAACTTCAATATACAGTTTGGTATTTCCTTTGAAATACAAATACATAAAACAAAATCCATCATTCCCTTTACAAAAGCTCTCCCTGCCTCCTCTCTCTCTCCTTGATTTAATCATCCTATATCCTGCTGACAGATTAATCACCCTAATCATTCTCCTTTTCCTAGTAAATTAAATCCAAATGCCTCACACCCTAGCATTCAAAGCTCTCCAAAATATTCTAACTTACATAGTAAACCAGCTGTAACCTCTATTACTCCACAGCATATGTCTTTGCTTCAATCATATAGAATGATTTGCTTCTCCCAACATAAATCTTCTGAGTCTTCATGTTGTTCTATATATCTGAAATATCCACTACTTTTACTTGTTGGAATTTTACCTCCATCAAGGCCCATTTAAAATCTAACTTCCATTCTATAAAGACTTTCTGCATTCCCACCAACAGATGTGCTCATTCCTCTTTGAAACTACATAATATGTAGCATCATGCCATGAGTAATTACAAGTATTTATTTCATTTTATTTAATAACTAGAGGCTCAGTGAACAAAAATTTGTGCACTCGGGGTTGTCCCTCAGCCCAGCCTGTGCCCTCTCGCAGTCTGGGACCCCTCGGGGGATGTCCACCTGCTAGCATGCCTGGCCAGCCTAGGTGAGGGGCTGATGGCTGTTTGCAGGATTGCCAAGCCCCCCACCCCCACCGTGGGGACCCTCATCCCATGGGGGTGTGGCCAGCCTGGGTGAGGGGCTGAGGCCATTTCAGGCTGCCCACAGTCCCTTCAGGGTTCGGGTCCCTACTGGGGTGCCTGGCTGGAAGCAGCTATCTGGGATTTATTTAACTTCTATAATTGAAACTTTGTTGCCTTGGTCCCCCGCAGGAAGCCTGGGTTGCCCCTGGCAACCCAAGTTCCCAGCCTGGCAGGTATCTGGGGTTTGTTTATCTTCTATAATTGAAACTTTGTAGCCTTGAGTAGAGTTCAGGGCCTGCAGGGCTCTGGCTTCCTCCATTACCCGGGGCAACTCCAGTTCTGTGGCTGCCACCATCTTAGTTGATTTAATTTGTATATTTGCTCCTGATTGGTTGGTGGGAGTGGCTTGTGGGTGTAACAGAGTGCAAGTTAATTTGCATATTACTCTTTTATTAGATTAGATGTAAGCAACTTGCATTTGTCTTAAGTCCCTAACTTGACTGTAACCTTTAGGACAAGACTCTTTATTTTTATGTTTGCTATAGTGCAAGCACAGTCTACAGTGTACTGATAATTTTTTTTTAATATTTAAAAAATATTTTTGATTTTTTACAGAGAGGGAGAGGGATAGAGAGTTAGAAACACCGATTATCTGCCTCCTGCACACCTCCCACTAGAGATGTGCCTGCAACCAAGGTACATGCCCTTAACTGGAATCGAACCTGGGACACCTCAGTCCACAGGCCAATGCTCTATCCATTGAGCCAAACCGGTTAGGGCAGTACAGATAATTTTTAAAAATCAAATTAAATTTGTATTCAGACTCTAGGTATATTCCCATGTAACTAAAATGCTATTAAAACAATAGGACTACTACATTTTCATATGCTAAAGGAAGAGTATATTCATGTTAGAGTTGGTCAACTCTCTAGTGCATAGGATCTGAAACTTTCTCAGTTCACAGCACGCGTAGTGTACAAATTATTTATTATAGTGCTCTAAGAAACGCCAAAAAGTTCTGTTTTTTGTCAGGTCCAAGCAACTTAGTAAGTACTATAACCTTAACAATTTAATACATTAAAAAAAATACACATAAATTAAAATTTTTTATTTCATTAAAAAATAATCACAATATTTAATAACAGGATGTGCTAACAGGCACTGCACAAATATTCAAGCTTTAGATTTGAATTAAACAGTGCAACCCTGATTCCTGTTCCAATCTGCTTTACAGGAGCCTTGTGATGTTTTTTGTTTTCTTTTTTTCAATTGATTAAATGTTTATATAGGGAGAGGGACATCAGGTTGTTGTTCCACTTTATGCATTTATTGGTTCTTTTTTTCTTTTTATATAAATCTTCATATTGATTGATTCTTGTATGTGCCCTGACAGTGGATCAAACCCACAACCTTGGCATATAGGGATGATGCTCTAACTATAATGGCCAGCTAGGACCTTATTTTTCTTTTCTTTCTTCCCTTCCCTTCCCATTCCTCTTCTCCCTTCCCATCCTCACCTTTGCCCTCCCCTTCCCACTTTCCATAACAAGCTCTTTACCTCCCAAATATGTTTAAGTAATTTTAATTTTTCTGCTCAATGAAGTTTGAATCTAAGAACTATTATCTTTATCTCCAAATCCAGTATTTAATGTCCTATCAATTTTAACTCTATAGTAACTTGCAACTCTGCCATCTTTCCTATTATTACATCATTAATACATCAACACAAGCCTCGTTACTTTGTAAACACTATTGCAACAGTTTCCTGTTTTGGCAACACTCCTCTGCTCAAAAACATTAAATGTCTCATTTCCTAAACAATCCGTCTAAAGATCCTGACATGGCACTAAAAATCCACTAAATCTGATGGTAATTGATTTTTCCTATATTATCTGATAAGTTGTGACCTTCATGAAACTTACTTTAACTACACAGTGCTTCTAGCTAGTCTATTTGTACATACAGATCTTCTATCTGCCTATATCCTTTCATTTGCTGGTGATATTTACTCCTCTAGAATCTGTTCTTCACCTTCTACTTAATCAACAAGAGTAAGGGTTGGCAAATGTTTTCTGTTAAAGGCCTGGAAGCAAATATCTTAGGTTGGTGGGCCATATGATCTCTATTGCTACTACTCAACTCTGCTGTTATAGCACTTGAAGCATTTAGAATTAGCTTGATTGAATCCTATTAAAGATTTATTTACAAGAAAAGGCATTGAGCCAAATCTGGCCACTGGACATACTTTGCTGAGCTCTGAATTAAAGGTACAGTTGGTACACACTACTAAGTGGAAATGAAAACAACCACTCAGACAAAAAGAATGTTGGAGAGGATATTAACAGAAAATCTGATGTAAGATGGTACGGAAAGTTAGCTTCCTCTTAATAATAAAGAGCATGGAGAAATGAAAAGTTAATGTGGCTTTTGAGAGAAGGAAACAATGTAATTACTTTCCTAATTTCTTCTCTTGAAATGACAACATCTGACTATTTTCTGTGACTGGCACTAAATCAACACAAGTCCCTTACATTTAGTATAACAACCTATTTCCAGAGGGCACTATATTTTCTTGTTTTAATTGTTGCTGCTCTCCATCTTCACCCCTCAATCCCACTCAATACTTCTTCCTAGATGCCTCTGAAGACAACTGTTGAAACAGATTCTCTAGCTTCCATGAGCAGAACAGAATCATTTATTTAACTTTTATACCCTGAGTGATCTTGTCTGGTGGTCTTTGCACATCATAGCTACCAGTCAGACGGTTGCTTAGGCTTTTATATATAAAGATGTTAAAGGGTCTCCTTTGAGAAAAAGAGACCTAGCTGGTTTGGTTCAGTGGCTAGAGTACTGGCCTGTGGACTGAAGGGTTCTGGGTTTGATTCAGGTCAAGGGTACATGCTTGGGCTGCAGGCTCAATACCCAGTAGGGGGCGTGCAGAAGGCAGCTGATCAATGATTCTTTCTCATCATTGATGTTTCTTTCTATCTCTCCCTCTCCCTTCCTCTCTGAATAAAAAAAAATATATATATATATATAAAATTTTGGGGGGAAAAGAAGAAAAAAGATAAAAAATATGAACAAGGAGAACCAAGATGGCGGCATAAGGTACATACCTGAATGTGCAGCCTCCCATAACCACATTAAAAATACAACTATAAAGCTAAACAGCCATCCTCCAGAACCAAGGGAGTGGAAGCTTTACAACTAGAATACAAGAGGAGTGCATTGAGACTGAGTAGAAGTTCTTGGCGCCAAAACAGAGAGTTACGGACACACACGAAATGGTGGCAGCGTGGGCGAAATGGTGGTGGTGGTTGCACCTGGATCTGCGGCTTGAAAGGGGATTACAAGCCCCAGGGTGGCACTGAACTCGTTGCAGGCTGTCTGGCAACAGGGTGGAAGACGAGTGGCGTTCTAGCAGAGGTGTTTGCAGCGATCAGTGATGCAGAGCTCTGAGACTTGGGGACTCAGGGGCGCACAGACACCAGGGCGTGGAGATGCCAAAACTGGGAGAAGCCGCGGAGACGGCTGAGGGACAGCCATCACGGGTTGCTCCACCCTGGTGATTCCCTGAGACCCCGCCCCACCCAATTTACAACCCCACCCAAGCTGTACGCCTGTGTGCCTGCAGTATAACCTAACAGACTGCAGCTGGCACAGAGAACTCCAAAAGTTCCAAACCCCAAACAATGAGGAGAAAGGCCTGGAGGTCATATCCTCCCAGTGATACCAACAGCAATCAAGACTTAACTTCAACAAGACTATGTACCCAGCTCTCAAAGGCGTACACCAAGAGTGTCCACCCCAGGTGATAGGGGAGGCTGAATCACTGGGCCCTATAGGACACCTAGCACAGAAAGCCACTCTACCAATGCAGGGAAGCAGCCAAAACGCAGAGACAAAAAAACAGGTCACAAATGACAGAAATGGAGGAAAGGAAATGACTGGATATAGAGTTCAAAACCACGGTTATAAGGTTTTTCAAGAATTTCCTAGAAACTGCCGATAAAATTAGTGAGACCCTCAATAAATCTAGTGAGACCCTCAAGGATATGAAAAAGGACCAACTAGAAATTAAGCATACACTGACTGAAATAAAGAAATTATACAGGGATCCAACAGCAGACTAGAGGATCGCAAGAATCAAGTCAAAGATATGAAATATCAAGAAGCAAAAAACACCCAATTGGAAAAGCAAAAAGAAAAAAGAATCCAAAAATATGAAAATAGTGTAAAGAGCCTTTGGGACAACTTCAAGCGTACCAACATCAGAATTATAGGGGTGCCAGAAGAAGAGAGAGAGCAAGAGATTAAAAACCTATTTGAAGAAATGATGACAGAAAACTTCCCCTACCTGATGAAAGAAATAGACTTACAAGTCCAGAAGTGCAGAGAATCCCAAACAAAAGGAATCCAAGGAGGACCACACCAAAACAAATCATAATTAAAATGCCAAGAGCAAAATACAAAGAGAGAATATTAAAAGCAGCAAGAGAAAAACAGTTACCTACAAGGGAGTACCCATACGACTGTCAGCTGATTTCTCAACAGAAACCATGCAGGCCAGAAGGGAGTGGCAAGAAATATTCAAAGTGATGAATAGCAAGAACATACAACCAAGATTACTTTACCCCAGCAAAGCTATCATTCAGAACTGAAGGTAAGATAAAGAACTTCACAGATAAGAAAAAGCTAAAGGAGTTCATCACGACCCAACCAGTATTATATGAAATGCTGAAAGGTATCCTTTAAGAAGAGGAAGAAGAAGAAAAAGGTAAAGATAAAAATTATGAACAAAGTGACAACAAATACATATCTATCAACAAGTGAATCTAAAAATCAAGTGAATAAATAATCTGATGAATGAATAAACTGGTGAACAGAATAGAACCAGGGGCATAGAAAGGGAGTGAACTGACAATTCTCAGGGGGGAAGGGGTGTGAGAGGTATGGGAAGAGACTGGACAAAAATCTTACATCTATGGATGAAGAAAGTGGTGGGGATAAGGGCACGGGGTGGGAGGGGGAACCAGGTGGAGGGGAGCTATGGGGGTTAAAAAAAAGAAACATCTATAATAATCTGAACATTAAAGACTTATTTTTAAAATATGAACAATAAAAATGGTAGTAAGTATATATCAATTAACAATTGAATCTAAAAACACAACAAACAAGAACAAAAAGAAACTCCTAGATACAGAGAACATTTTTCCCCTTTTTTAGAAAGAGAAGAAGGAAGAGACAGAGAGGGAGAGAAAGAGAGAGAAACATCAATGTGAGAGAGAAACATTGATTGGTTGCCTCCCAAACACATCCTGACTGGGGATTGAACTCCCAACCTAGGTATGTGCCCTGACTTGGAATTGAACCTGTAACCTTTAGTGTATGGGATGACACTCCAACCAATAGAGACACTTGGCCAGGGCCAGAGAACATTCTGATGATTGCCAGATGTGAGCTGGGTTGGGGTTGGCTGGGTGAAAAGGTGAAGGAATTAAGAAGTATAAATTGGTAGTTATAGATAAGACATGGGGATGTGAAGTACAGCATAGGGAACATAGTCAATAATATTCTAATAACAATGTGTGGTGTCAAATGGGTGGGAGATTTATTGGGATGATCATTTAGTAAATTACATAATGTCAAATCTCAGGTGTATACACCTGAAACTAATATTGTATGCCAACTGTAATTGAAAAATAAAAAATAATTTAAAAAATAAATAAAATCAATGCTTCAGATTTTAGGGCTAAAATCATTTTAATTATGTAAAAGTTTTTCATATTAAAAAAATCTAGTAAGTGCTACTATATTTTTTGTTATTTTTATAGTTAACATTCCTTCCTAAATTGAAGCATCAATCTATGTAAGAGCAACATTCTTAATAGCAAATATTATCTTTAGCATGCACAATGATTAGGGTCTAATCACTTAGTTTAATTACTATAAAAGGACTTGCCAGAAAATATTTATAGCTAACCCTTTTCTATACTTAACTATATTATTTTAAAGAATATTAATGATTTTGAGGGCTTTTAATTTACCATAACGCTATGATAATCAATGTTTACAAAACCACTTTCCGAAAACAAGACACAAGGGCTCATCAAAAACCACACAAACTAGTCATGGTTAGGAAGTCATTCTGAAATAGAAATTCCACATAAGTTAAAAAAAAAAAAAAGAAAAGATTCAATGGCAACCATGACAAAAGATGCAATTTCATAGGTTTAACTATAAATATTAATATATCCAGATCTGTGAAACATGAAATCAAGAATAAAGAATATTTATTGTCCCTGTGACACATAATAACAAGGGTATAGCATGTGCTAGCAGATTAAATTTGTATTTCTAATTGTCATCAAAATTATTTCATGTAACAGATAAAGAAATTAAGAACTGGATTGGTTAAATAACTGCCTTCAGGCCTTTAGACAAATAGCTAGTAAGTACACAACTGACCTGGGACCTAAATTCGGATCTGACCTCAAAGAAATAATCCACATTACTCTATCTCTGATTAAAGAATAAACATATATGTATAATAGAGCTTTAAACATTTATTGAAAACAGCACACGTTTAAAACCTTTATCATTAACTTAAAACACTAGTCAAAATGGAATCATATCTGTTGGTTTTTATGGATTCTCTATTTTCTTTCATACTTATCCTCACACCAATACCATATCTTTATTACTATAACTTTATATACAAGCAATTAACTTCTTCCATCTTGTTTGTCTTTAAGAGGGTCTTGGATACCATTCATCCCTTGGATTTCTAAAACATTTAAGGATCAGTTTGTCAATCTAACCCCATACACACCGTCCTTGTTAGGGGATTTTTACTAGAATTATACTGAATCTACAGACCAGTTTGAGAACTGAAAGATCAAATCTGTATAATATTGATTGAGTCTACTGATCCACAAACACTAAAAATATATACTTTTGTTTATTTAAAATTTCTTAAAGTTCTCTCAATCTGTTTATAATTTTCTGGATAGAGGCCTTGTGCATGATTCATGAGACAAAGTTCTGGATATCAGAAACAATTAGTGTCCAAAAATAACAAAACTTTCTGGGTTTTGCAGAATTCATACCTTCAACTTCAAGAAACAATGCAATAGTGTTTTCCAAAGTACATAAGAGTTGTTAATCCTAACCTTGGGCAGCATTTGAAATTGTTAAACTTTAAAATAATCCTTTCCTTCATGCTATTTGGGTCCTGCTCAAGAAATAATTTCTGACCCTTAAAGTCATACAGACATTCATCAATGTTACCTTCTGGAAGCTCTCTTATTTTAACTTAAATATTTAGATCTATAATCAACTTGAAATTGTTTTCTTATGAATGTATAATGTAAAACAATAATTTGATTTTATTTTTTCATTCTGAAAAAAATCATTATCCCAACACCACTTATTTATTTTTAAAATATATTTTTATTGATTTCAGAAAGGAAGGAGGGGAAAAGAGATAAAAATATCAATGATAAGAGGGAATCATTGATTGGCTGCCTCCTGCATGCCCCCTACTGGGGATTGAGCCTGCAACCCGGGCATGTACCCTTACCAGGAATTGAATCCATGACTCCTGGTTCATAGGTTGATGCTCAACCACTGAGCCATGCCAGCTGGGCCCAACACCATTTATTGAACAATCAACCATTTTCTCAATGCAGCTCTTTCATAAATCAAGATACTTTGTAGGAAGGGTCTTTCTCCTCTCTATCCTACTCCAATAGTCTACCACTGTGCCAATAATATATTGTTCAAATTATAAAACTGTAAAATGTTTAGATATATGGTAGGATATGTCCCATGCCCCTTTTTGTGCTTCTGCAGGAATATCTTGATTACTCTTGGCTTTTTACTGTTCCATGGAAACATGGCAAACTTTGTCAAAATCTGATTTGCATTTTAATTGGAATGGCATTGACTCTATGGCTCACTGTAGGGAGAACTGGTATTTTTAGTGACATTAAAATTTTCACTTTAGCCCTGACCGATTTGGCTCAGTGGATAAGAGTGTTGGCCTTCGGACTGAAAGGTCCCAGGTTCTATTCCTGTCAAGGGCATGTACCTTGGTTGTAGGCACATCCCCAGTTGGGGGTGTGCAGAAGGCAGCTGAACTATGTTTCTCTCTCATCGATATTTCTAACTGTCTATCCCTCTCCCTTCCTCTCTGTAAAAAATCAATAGAACATATTTAAAAATTTTTTTTTCACTTTATAAGTATGGTGTAAGACCAATATTTTTGATGTTAGACTTAAAATTTTAATAATAAAAAATAAGCATATTCCCTTAATAGTTGTAAAAGACTAAAAATTATGGCAAAATTTTCCTACATGTCATCAAGACTTAATGAAAAGAAAATGTAATATTAAGTGCTTAAGGATAGTTGTAATCAAACACATTTTCTATTTGTACTCTACTGAGTTCAGATCATTACATAAACTATGTATGTGTGTATAAGAAAAATTTTTGCTAGTACGAAACACATCCCTAAACCCTTTCTTTTTTGAACTTTCGGTAAAATAGCTGGCTTAGAAAAACACACCTTATTCAAACAGAAGAAATCAAGAAGGAATCAGTTTAGCATCTATAGATGGATCAAAGGAAAAAATAAACTGTCAAAATAAATGACACATAAAATACATTTAACAGAAATATAGAGCATTGGTACATATAAAACTTATAACTAAATACATAGATGAATTTCACAAAGCAAAGATTTCCCATTAATCAGAGATACAAAAGCATGGAGAAGATACGTTTAAAGGTATTAAGAGAAGATGAAATATAAACTAGCTGGGTTCAAAGGAGAAATGTAAACTAAAAATAAAGCCATCGTAGAGGCCAGGATTGGGTAAAGATAGCAAAATAATTGAGGAAATAATGAAAGCAACAAAATAAACTAGAATAATGATAAACACAGAATTTTGGGGGCAGTAAAAATAATCTGCATAATACTATGTTACATATTTGATCAAACCTATAGAATGTAACACCAAGAGTGCATCCTAATATAAGCTATTGACTTTAGGTGATTATGACTTGGCAATGTAGGTTCATCAATTGTAACCAATGAACCACTCTGGTGGGGGATTTTCCTACTGGGGAAAGCTATGCATGTGTGTGTGTGGGAGGGGAGAAAATAGGAATCTCTGTAGCTTCCTCTCAGTTTTGTTGTGAACCTAAAACTGCTTTAAAAACACAAAATCTTTCAAATTCCAGTAAGTCAGAATTTATAAAATTAAAAAAAAAATGTAAATCTAAGTAACATCATGATGTTCTTAAGTTAGTTATAAAATAGAATAAAAATTTGTTTAAAATGTAATTGAAGATAACAGCATTTACTTTCAACTAAAAAGTTTATTTTATTTGCATTCTTCACCTCAACATCAAATATAGTCCAAAGATGTCCCTAAAGGTGGCCTCAAATATACAAATGGCAATAAGTTAGTTTAGACAAAGCTTTTGTCTTTAGGTGAAGGTGAGAGAAAGCTCTCTGTAAGAGTCATCGCTGTACCTCTAACTACTTTCCTAAGGGCCTTTCAATACCACTAGCTACAATACCACCTTCTCCCTCCCCCCCATCAGAATCATTGACCACTTGGGAACCTTGAATAGAAACTGTACTGCATGGAAAAGGGCAGTCGAGAAGAGAGGTATAGTTGTACTTTAACGGTGTAATAAAATACAAAAATTTAAGAGGAGGAAATTGCCTATACAGTGTAGTAAGAAATAATGAGAAAATGTGGTATAAAGGAAAAAAGATGGGGTACCTGGATTTGAGAACTGGCTGTCAGTGACTGTAATATGTGACCTATATCTAGTTCCATAAAGATGTTATATTAAATGTATGTGAATTGAGATTGCAAACTCAATAACTTTATATAAATTGTGAACCTGGGGCAATACAAGTTCAGTTAATGTTTAACATATACTTTTAAACAAAAATGTAAAATGAAAATTAATATTGTCTTTATGAAATAAATATTTGTCGTGAAAAATTCAAATAGAGAAAAACATAAAATAGAAAGTGCAAAGTTGCCCATAATCCCACTTCCTAGAAAGAAAATTTAAGTTTTACTACTAATTCTCAACTACCATAAAGATCAATTTAATATATTATTACTCTAACATAAAATTACCTGGGTAATTTCCATGAAAAAATTTTATTACAATTCAGCATTAAATATAATAAGTGAATTCTATTCTTTTGGATTCTAAGTAATATCATGATTCTAAGTATTAATGACTAGCAATCTGGACTATAAAATCAAAGATACAAGGGAATTCCTGAAGATCTAAATAATCCATAACTTCACATTAACACTTGTGGTTTTTGGGAAGATCTTAAATTCATAAATTAGTTTCTTTATCTGAAATTATTAAATTGGACTGAGGATTTTACTTAGTGCATGCAAATACTAGTAAATCACTAAATGCCTCATGTAACAGATATAAAATAAAGACATGACATTTCAGCTAATGAAGCAAAGGCATTTATCTTGAAATTTTCCTTCTATAGAAAGAGAAACCTTTAAATGTGGCCTTAAGTTTGCAAAAATCAGCAACTTTAATCTATCCACTTTCTTTTGACCTTTACACTGAGCCTCAAAAAACTGTTCAGCAACATAAATTCTATCTCAAAAGGCTGCTGCAGATCTCATTTTCTGCTATTTTTCCATTAGGTATTTATGGGACTTGCGAGTGTTACAGGGGACTAGTAAAACACCAAAGTAATCCTGCAGTTCCTGTGTATGAATTCAGCTTTTCCCTTTGAGATGATAACTTTTTTTCTCTTGCCAAGGCCTTTTCAGAATCAAGTATAAAAATGAGACCGAAGGTGCAACGTTCTTTTATAGGAGGTAGGATGGGTGAGTTGGGACAGGGCAGGAGAAAAGAACATTAACCAGGTTTAGCATTTCAACTATTAAAGTAAAATTTTAAACCACTAAGATAGCTTGCTACACATCTGTACTAATTGAAATCACAGCATGATTAAACAAGATAGAAACTGAATCCAGTGAATTCTGAAGTTTGAAGATCTCAGCTGTGTTCTTACCATCTCATAAAGGCACAGGAAACCAGCTGCTTCCATTTATGAACTGTATTGAACACATGTGCTCCGGTACACCCATGACATAACGTGTAACACTATACGTTCAAACAAGTTTGCCAAGTAGGGGGAGGGTGCACAAATATGTTAGTGAGACAAAAAACATTACATATGCTTATTTTTTGTAATGTTAGTAAGAATTTCAAGTTGTGTTTCCATTCATGTGCTTTGTAATTTTAAAACATAATGAAATCAGTGAACTTAAAAAGAAATCCATTCATTATAAACATATAAGTTTATTAAAGCCTCAATCTAAATCAAGCTGAGACAAAGAGAAATATTAAGTCAATCATACCTACCACTCACTCACTATGGACAAGAGATTATATTAGCCATAGGATACTTTCCATAGTTTATATAAAACTAGACCAGATTCTCCCAGTTTTCCCCATCTCAGTTAGAGGAAGTTCCATCCTTGACTCATTTCTTTCTCTCATACCTTACTTCTAATACAACAGCAAATTCTATTACGTTTACCTGCAAACTATGTTCAGAACCTGATTGCTTTCTACTGCTTCTACTGCCAATAACCCAGTCCAAGCCACCATATCTCTCACCTAAATAATTGCAATGGTCTCCAACTTGATCTCCCTACTTCTATCTTTGAGCCATTAAATTCCTAATGTTGTTGACATAGCAGCCATAATAACCCTACCTCAATGTTTTGTTGCATTTCCCCTCTACACAAGGCGCTTTTTTTTTCCATTCAGGGTAAAAAATAGTTCCAAACAAGAGAAGTCAAAGGGGCCTCCACCAAGATAAAGCATAATTAAAATACAAAAGGTTAAAGACAAAGAAAGAATCTTAAAATCAGCAAGAGAAAAATATATCTACAAGGAAGCTCCCATAAAACTGTCAGTTGACTTTTCAACAGAAACTTTGCAGGCAGAACAGATTGGTAAGAAATATTCAAAGTGATGAAAAAGCCAAGGACCTACAACCAAGATTACTCTACCTGGCAAAGCTAGCATTTAGAACTGAAGGAAAGGTAAAGAGCTTCCCAGACAAGAAAAAGCTAAAGGAGCTCATCATCACCAAATCAGAATCTTATGAAATGTTAAAAGGTCTTCTTTAAGAAGAATAAAAAAACATAAAAAATATGAACAATAGCCCTGACTGGTTTGGCTCAGTGGATAGAGTGTTGGACTGTGGACTCAAGGGTCCGAGGTTTGATCCCGGACAAGGGCATGTACTTGGTTGCAGGCACATCTCCAGTGGGAGGTGTGCAGGAGGCAGCTGATCAATGTCTCTCTCTCATTGATGTTTCTTACTCTCTATCCCTCTCCCTTCCTCTCTTTAAAAAATCAATAAAATATATTTTAAATAATATGAACAATAAAATGGCAATAAATATATACTTTTCAACAACTGAATCTAAAAAACAAGATAAATAAACAAGCAGAACAGAAACAGTCATAGATACAGAGAACATTTTGATGGTTGCCAGATGGGAGGAGGTTTGGTGAAATGAGTATAAAAAGTGAAGCAATTAAGAACTACAAATTGGTTGTTCCAGAATAGGCATGGGTATGTAAAGCATAGCACAGCATTGGGAATATGAAAAAAAAAAAAAAATCTAAACTAATAAAAGCGAAATAGTAAAATTAAACGTTTCTCCGAGACAGGGTAAGCCACGCCCACCAGCCAATCAGAGCGGCTGTATGCAAATTAGCCCA
The DNA here is from genome assembly GCA_004026665.1 of Murina feae. Taxonomy (NCBI): domain Eukaryota; kingdom Metazoa; phylum Chordata; class Mammalia; order Chiroptera; family Vespertilionidae; genus Murina; species Murina feae. The sequence continues at coordinate 36,353 of PVJC01006520.1, forward strand.
GCTAACATGGCGGCCGCCACTCCCGGAGCTAAGTAAACGTTTAGGCAGTGTCCCTTGCAGCAGGAGCGAAAGCGATACTGTTTTCGGCCCTTGGCGGGCAGGCTCCGAAACATGTTTCAATAATGTAACAATCATAGAATCCTCAGGAGCTGAAGGGAACAGCAACCTGGCCTGCCTTACTAAGAGTAACAAAGTCTCATTATAGACGCTGCGCTGCGAGGTGAAGCAGAGGAGGTTTTGTTACCTCAGCCCACCTCAGCTTAAAGGAACAGAAACCTGCGTCCAGCCAGCCTTGCTGGGACGTTGGGTCAATGGGAGCTGTGGGCAGCCTTAAAGCCCCTCACCCAGGCTGGTCAGGCACGCCAGCAGGTGGGACGTCCCCCGAGGGGTCCCAGACTGCTAGAGGGCACAGGCCAGGCTGAGGGACCTCCCGAGTGCACAGAGCGGCTGCAGGGCAGGACAGCGCAGGACCCAGGACCCGTGATGGGAAAGAGGCGGCAGGGTTGGAGGGCACCGGGAAGTGGGTAAGAGGCGGCAGGGTCGGCGGCCTGCTTGGTGGGCTTCCCAGGCCCTTTGCGGGGCACCGGGAAGCAGGAAAGCAAGGCTGCAGGGGCCGGGGTCCTGCTTGGCAGCTCCCAGACCCCTTGGCGGCACTGGGAAGTGGGAAAGGAAGGCAGCAGGAGACGGGTGAGTGGGAAAGAGTTGGCGGCCTGCTTGGTGGCTTCCCAGGTCCCTTCCGGGGAGTGGGGAGCAGGGAGCAGGAAAAGGCTGGCCTGACCACGAGGCGAGGTTTTCCCTGCTTTCTGGTGGCTGGAGGAAGATGGGCAGTAGGCAAGCTTGGGAGGCAGGCCGCACCCAGCCCTGGCCACAGCTCAAAAAAGAGAACAACATGCAGGGGAGGGCAGGAGTCTGAGAGATCATCATAGAGGGGGTGCCTGCTCCAAGCCTCCACGGTGTGCCTGGGGGCAGGCCCCCAGCAGGTAGACACACACAGGAGGACTGCTCCGAGCCTCAGATGTGGCTGGGGGCAGGTCCCCAGTGGCCACACACACACACACACACACACACACACACAGAAGGCACCTGGCAGACTGGGGCCATCATAGGACATCCACTGAGGGGTCCCAGACTGTGAGAGGGCACAGGCCGGGCTGAGGGACTCCCTCCACCCCGAGTGCACAAATTTTTGTGCACCAGGCCCCTAGTGTGTGTGTGTGTGTGTGTGTGTGTGTGTGTATATATATTTATATATATATATCTAATATGCAAATTGTCCCCACAGGAGTTCGACTGGGAGACTGATTGCTTGCTATGACATGTACTGACTGCGAGGGGATGGCATGGAACAAAGAAAGACCCAGCCGGCAGTGGAGGAAGGGAGGCCTTAGCTGGCAGCCAGAAGGCCCTGTTCAGGTCTGATTGCTGGCCAGGTTTAGGGACCCTACCCATGCACGAATTTCGTGCACTGGGCCTCTAGTACAGTAATAATATTCTAATAACTATGCATGGTGTGATATGGGCATGAGATACATCCAGATGATCATTTAGTAAATTATGTAATGTCTAATCACTGGGGTGTACACCTGAAACTAATCTTATCTAATAAAAGCGTAATATTGAAATTGACCATTTCTTCGGGACGCCTAAGCCACGCCCACCAGCCGATCAGAGTGGCTGTATGCAAATTAACCCAGCCAAGATGGAGGCTGGCACTCACGGAGCTGAGTAAACAGGCAGCTTCTGTTGCAGCCAGAGTAAAACTGTTTGCTGGCCGCTGGGTTTCTCCCGGCTCTAGACAACAACACATTTGCAACATTGTCTCAATTATAGAAGCCTCAGAGTTGAAGCAAACAGCAGTCCTGCCTGCGAATACTAAGGCAATAGTGTGTCAATTATAGAAGCCAAGCAGACAGGAGGCTTTGTTACCTTCGTTACCTGCCTAGGCCTTGGCTTAAAGGAACAGTGTATCAATTATAGAAGATATACAAACCCCAGAACCTGCTTCCAGCCAGCCTTGCTGGGACATTGGGTCAATGGGAGCTGTGGGCAGCCTGAAAGCCAGAAAACGCCCCTCAGCCTGTCACCCAGGCTGGCCACACCCCAATGGGGTGAGGGACCCACTGGGGGGCATGGTCAGCCTGCAAACAGCCATCAGCCCCTCAGTAGGGGCCCAAAACCTGAAGGGACTGTGGGCAGCTTGAAAGCCTACAAACAGCTCTCAGCCCCTCACCCAGGCTGGCCACACTCCCATGGGGTGAGGGTCCCCACTGGGGGGCTTGGTCAGCCTGCAAACAGCCATCAGCCCCTCACCCAAGCTGGCCAGGCATGCCAGCAGGTGGATATCCCCCGAGGGCTCCCAGACTGCGAGAGGGCACAGGCTGGGCTGAGGGACCTCCCAAGTGCACAAATTTTTGTGTACCAGGTCCCTAGTATAATAATATATATCAACTGTAATTGAAAATTAAAAGAATGATTAAAAAATAGTATTCACAATGACCTGTAAAGTCTTATGTAACATGCCCCTTAGCTCTTTCTCACTATATCTCCTACTTTTCCCATTGTTCACTCCATTCCAGCCCTATCAACTTCCGTGTTTCTTAAACATGCGATGCTGCCAGCATAGCCTTTATACTTACCATCTATTCCTTGTGTTTAGATTGTTTTACTCCTTAATCTCTGGCTCCTTTAATTTCTTTAAATTTTACTTAAAATGTTACCTAATGATGCTATTTAAAAGTGTAACCCCTCTTTTCAGGCCCCAGCTTATCTCCTTTTCTGTTTTCTTTTTCTCCACACTTATTATCTAGTATACTGCATCTTTTGTTTAAAGTCTTTACCCACTAAAATGTAAGCTCCTTGGAGACAGCAATCTTTTAATTTTTTTGGTCACCACTGTATTTTCAGCGCCTAGAAACGTACCAGGCACACATTAAACCCTTAGTAGGAATGAATTAAGCATATAAGACATTTAAATATAAGTATTTATTTAAAGGTAAGTTATCTTTTGAACTTCTATATCTCTTCATAAAAATGACTAAATGTTCATAAAATAGTCTTTCAATGTATGATGGTATGAATATATAGTAAAACTCTTTTAATAATAATCCCTAAATTATTTGTAGATTATTATTTTACAGATGCACAGTCACATACTGTTCTTTCAAAGATGAAAATTTCCCAAAACTACAACACAAAGGATACAGAATGAGTGTCATGTATAAAATATAGCTTATGTATATTCCTAAAAATTTTCTTAAGTGACTGTTCATTAGTAAAAATACTTTAGATATATAATTTTGGAAGCATCCAAGTAACAATATGTGTACAAGAATCTTTGGGTGTCTACATGAGTACTCCAATTCAGATTAATAATAAAAGCAATGGTCCTTTTAAGTTCAGCAAACATCCTTTTAGGAAGTTTTGCTTATGATTTTTCTCTTAAAATACATTTAGGATCTATATGTTCTCAAATAACAATGTAATTTCTTTCCAAGAACATTTCACTAAGTTTTATTAGTATTTTATTTATACTTTACTTAATTCCTTAAGGATTAAGGTGGTTTAGAAGGATGTAAAAAGGACTATTCCAGGATTAAAAGTTACTGATAAAGAAGAAAACAGAGTAAACCTTAAATATATGCTACAAAGTGCACAACAGAAATTTGCTTTTAGGCTTCTAAAAACCATGGGGAGGGGGGAGAGGGGAGGAAAAATATACTGATACAACGGAAAACCTACAAAAGACTGGCAAATATGGGTAAACAATATATATTCTTTGTTTAAAAATAAACAAAGATAAAATTATCGCATTAGATAGAAATTTCTGAAGACATTTTTTTCAAATTTTTCATGTTTATTTGATGAATTTTGAGTTAGCACTGTATTAGAATTAAAAAAGACAGATTTGAGACTATCACAAATCCTTAAATCCATAAAATATGCATATGCTAATAAAAACTTATTTTTATACTACATTTTATGTGGGAATCATCTTTCTTTTATGTGTATCTCTAAGCTTAATCAGTTTTAGTCTCCTGTTCTCATTTAAAGGCAATTAAAAAAAATTTTTTTTTGTTAATCCTCACCTTAGGAATTTTTCCCCATTGATTTTTACTTTAGAGAGAGTGGAAGGGAGAAAGGGAGAGAGAGGGCAGGGAGAGAGAGATAGAGAGCAACAGCAATGTGAGAGAGACACATCAATTGGTTGTCTCTCACACTTGCCCAACTTACCCGGGCCAGGAATCAAACCTTCAACCTAGGTATGTTCCCTTAACCAGGAATGGAATCCACCACCCTTTGGTGCATGGGCTGCTGCTTTAACCACTTCGTCACACCAGTTAGGGCTTAAAAATAATTTTTCAAAAAGCATAATTCTTATCATTTTAGAAGGGTAACTTCTATTTCATAAGCTGTAAAAACCCACTAAATATTTCACATTGAATGCTAGATGGTTGATTAGACATATTGACTACCTAAGATCATAGCAAATTTGAATCATTCTATGAAAGTTACATTTATGAATGGCAAGAAACTATCTTGTTCATTCATTCTGAAGTAGATGACTCAAGTATGACTTAACTATAACATGCTACTTGGTGGCCAAAGTACAAAATGATTTGGATTTTTAAACGTAGATATGAAATATACATCACTTTCTGAATTACTTTCAGAAAATTTGGTAGAGAAAATGTGATCTCTCTACACTTTTCCAAAACTTTATTTTCCTAAACTCTATAGATTGATCTATAGAATTTTAGAAAAGCTCTTCATATGCACTATTTAAAAAGTTTTATTTTTTCTGTGAGTCACATAATAGAAGAGATTTTTCTTAATATGCTGTATAACTTCTAAATTTTCCAAATTGTCAAAAACATTTTTTCATGTTTCCAATGAGAGGTTAATAATTTAGACAGACTTTCCCTTGGCTGGGTGGCACAGCTAGTTGGATGTCATCCTGTGTAACAAAGGTTATGGGTTCAATTCCCGGTCAGGCACATACCTAGGTTTCGGGTCCCTTTCCTAGTCAGGGCACATACAGGAGGCAGTCGATGGATGTTTCTTTCTCTCTCTCTCTCTTCTCCCCCTTTCTCTCTCCCCCTTTCTCTCTCTCTCTCTCTCTCTCTCTCTCTCTCTCTCTCTCTCTCTCTCTCTCTCTCTCCCTTTAATAATATTTTTAAAATATTTTCAATTAGAGTGCAGGTATAGTATAGTTTCAGGTACGAAGGCCTTCCTCTCTATTTTTAAAAATATATATATTTTATTGATTTTTTACAGAGAGGAAGGGAGAGGGATAGAGAGTTAGAAACATTGATCAGCTGCCTCCTGCACAGCCCCCACTGAAGATGTGCCTGCAACCAGGGTACATGCACTTGACTGGAATCGAACTAGGGGCCCTTCAGCCGCAGGCTGATGCTCTATCCACTGAGCCAAACTGGTTAGAAATTAATTTTTAAAAATTAATTAAAAAAACATATCCTTGAGTGATGATTAAAAGAAAATTTAAACAAACTTTATCTAATTTAAGAAATATATTAATGATATCATAATACAATCCTAAGAAATATTTTAAATTTGTTGATGCTTAGGACTTGGAGTTTGGGTATAAAAATACAATCAACAAATAAAAAAAGACACACTACAGAGAAATTAGTCTGCTCTCAAAACCTGTAATGTATTTGTATAAGATTTAAAACAGACATATCCTTTTAAAGTCAAGAACTTTCAAATGCTACAGTTAATCCACATAATAATTCAACAACCAAGATAGGTTTAAAGTTCTAACAGATACCATATGCAACCTGTAATAAAGCCTGAGTTAAGCTATTTCAAGCAATGGGATAATTTCATTTTCCATTCTAAGTACTCATTTATTTTTAGTTAACAGGCTATGACATAGCATAAGAAAATGCTGTAATTATTGTACAATAAAACTCTAGTACAGATAACATATTTTATTATTAGTGAGCAAGCTAAGACTTGTGGAGAAATATTACAGAAACATTTCTATGTTTACTACAGAAGATAATGCATACTGAAGTTACTATTAATTATAAAGAGTAATGAAGACTAGTAACTTCAAATAGCTAAGAAAACAGATGAAACAGCAGGAGAGTTACATTTAACTTGACAATGTATGAGTCCCAAATCATCATTCATTATAGTGGATATGTAAAGCTCTACACCAGCCATAAAGGGAATACATGTTTACAAGGCATTATGCTACTGCAATGGGAATTACAAAAGAAAAAAAAGTATTGAAATAGGGAAGACTCTGAAATGTATATGAAGTATCCCTCATTTTAAATAGGAAGGAAACTATTAAATGAAGTGCAAATAGTATTCTTAGGACTTCTTTCCTTCCCAAAATAAAAAATCAAAGTTTCTGTTCTGACAATAATAGAGGGCTACATAAACCATTCAGACTAAGATAGTGAGAAAAATTTAAAATGAAATCAATGTGCAGATAAAATCAGATATTAGCTGAGTAAAGTATATTTATTGTGTTTTTTTTTTGCTAACAGTTTTTGAGACAAAGGAACAAGTGTCTGACAGCTGAACTGAGAGAAATTGGGAAGTTAAATGGCATTGTTAAAAGGAAATATCATTTTCTATTTCTGGTTTCTCAAGTTTATAGTTGGTTTACTCTAAGGACTTACTCTAAGTATTCCTTACTTAATCACAGAACATGCTCTATAAATTTAAAGACAGAAAATTGGCAGCCCCATCAGTAGTATTTCAATATTACAATAGTGTCTTTTATTAGAAACTCACTACTCCTAATTCATTCATCTGCTAGACAGAACTTCCTGGCTAACAGTCCATTGTGATGACATAATTTCTGACAAAGCCATTCTCAGTAAAATGGAAACAACCAGGACTAATCACTACAGTTTTATTTTAAGTATTTTTTAAAAGTTGTACGTAATTCTTAGAATAAAAGGATTAAAAGTACAACCACATCACATCACATCACCCTGAAGGGACAACTGCACAGAGGAAAAGGCACAAACAGAAAACCTTGCTGACTTCATGTGTGCCTTATTGTAGTAGTGAAAATGTTTGACCTTTGACTGCAAAGAGCTGATCTTTTTGCACTAGTGTTTTCCACACTGTGTTCTGTTCTTTCCAATATAAAAAGAAGTCCTGAGAAAAAGAAGTTTTGTCCCACAGTAAAAAAAAATCTGTTCAATTATTGCCTATCCTTACATTTTCCAGACAATTTGGATATGAAACTCTTTTCCTGTGGAACATAATTTGGGAAAAACTGCTTTATAAAATATGTTAAGGTAGACTATATATGTGTATGTTTAAAGAGGAAAAAAACTCTTTTAATTCCCACATTAAGTCTTAGCTGATCAGTTAGGGAAGAACCACTAGGTGGTCTATGGGCTGCACATAAAGAAGGTAAGGTATAAATATGAGTATTTCTGAAAGCAGTATGGAAAAGAAAGCTATTTACTTTTGTTTGTTTGGGGGGCTGAGACAAATGGGGGATGGTAGGACAGGTATATACACCAAACTGGATCTGTTTCACCTTAGCAGGAATATAAGACAATAATAAAATGTATGATAACATACAATCTTTTTCTTTGGAACAGGTCTCAAAGTATCCATTCCTGAATGAGAGGAAAGAGGAGTAAAAACTGGGATGTCGTGGTGGTGGGACTGCAAGGGGTCTGAGGATAAATCAAGTTAAAACGTATTGGTCATCCATTTTAAAGAACCATGGGACTTCTGAATTAAATTGTTTTCAGAGAAAACTCTAATAATTACTTTGCACAATTTTACATTCACTATGTGACATATCCCTGATATTTTTTTAATGGATATTTATTTATTTATTTATTTATTTATTTATTTATTTATTTGTGGGTAAGCTAGTTCAAATGTTTTATTCTTTTTTTTTATTACATAAAGTATTACAAAGATTAGTACAAATATCTCTTTTTTTCTCCCTGCCCTTCCCCCAGTCCCCCTACCTCCCAGTGATTTGTGTCCATTGGTTATGCTTAAATGCATGCATGATATTTTTAAAGCTAGTTTGAAAGGCAGGGGCTTAGGATAAATCAAAAGAATAGCAATAAATAGTTTGTTTTAAAGAAAATAAAAAAATGCTCTAGGCCAATGTTTCAAATATCAGTCTGCCATTCAACAAAAATAATTACTAACCACACATTATATGCTAACCACTGTTTTTAGGGCCACAAAACATTCCCTCCCCTCTAAACATCAAGTATGCTGTATTCTCTTGTTTCATCTGCCTAAAACAGTGCTATTTCAGATATATACATGATATACCCCTGAAATAATTTCTGTCTCTCAAAAGTACTTTCAATAAGGAGACCTTTCAAGAGTACCCTGTTTAAAACAGAGTACCCCTAATCCCTGCCAGTCAAGCTCTTATCAATGTCCCTGGTTTATTCTATAAAGTGCTTACTGCCACCTGAAAAATGAACTACATATATAACTAGAGGCACAATGCATGAAATTATTGCCTATCCTTACATTTTCCTTTCCAGGGGAAGGAAGAGTAGGCCTTCCTTCCCATGGCTGCTGGCACCTGGGACCAGGGCTTCCCTTGCAGAGGGAGGTCTTGCCCACCCACTACAGCCTGCTGGTCGGTGGCCTGGGCCTCCCTCTGTGGGGAGATTATGGAGCGATGGCTGGGCCCCAACCAATTGCATCATACCCACCTTGGCTGGCCTGGCACCAGTGGGTGTCATTGCGTGGTCCCAGATGGTCGTCCAGATGGTCATCCCACTGTTTGGTCTATTTGCATACTACATTTTTATTATATAGGATAGGATAGTACATTATGCTCTTCCCATTCCTCTAACTCTCTAGAATGACAGCTTCTTGGAAACAAGAATTTCTACTCCTGTGGTATATCTAGCATCTAGCATATAGTATGGACTCACTTAATATTTGTTGTTGAAACTGTAAATGCCACATGGATTTAGGATAGAGGATATTTTAAATGGAACTGACCAAGTCAGAAAGTGATGACTGAGATAAAATCTGGTGAAACAGTAGAGATAACTAGGTAAAGGAAGATAGAAATATGAAAGCGTTGATACAACAGAGAATAAAACCTGAAAGTCCCGTGTCTTTGGAACACAAAGACACCACATAAAGACAGGTAAGAGAGGTAAGTAGAAACTAACTGAGAAAAGGCCTTTTTCGGACTTAAAGATTTTTACATTAAATTCTCCCTTAAAGATTTGCTTAGAGGAAGAGGCAGAGAATAGTTTTGTGCATCTCAGAGCCAGGTCACTGCAATGCACAATAATAAAAATCACTCAGAAATATTCATTTAATTTAGATGAAGCAATATTTTTCAAAAAGAAAGTTAAATATTTCCTATGTTACATGAATAAAAGTCAGTTATGAGTAACAAAAATCAAACCTGAAGCTTCTGATCATATCATTTGAATTCAATCATTTTACTTCTTGTATAAATAAGAATGTCAGCTTTCTAAGGCCGCGATTTTCAACCTTTTTCATCTCATGGCACACAAAATAATTACTAAAATTCTGTGATATACCAAAACATATATTTTTTTGCCAATTTGACAAAAATATAGGTGTAATTTTAATTTATTCACACTGAATGGCTATTGTCATATTGGCTGTTGTCATTTTTTAATTTGACAATCCAAGGGAAAAAAGGTCAGTGCCCCTGACTAAATAGTCAGGTACTGCATGTTTTAAAAATTCTTGTGGTACACCAGTTGAAATCGCTGCCCTAAGATGTTCCTGAACAGCCAAGGAACAGGCAGATGTTATTTACTCAATCATAAATTCAAGAGTTAAATACCTTTTCAAAATTCTGAGGTTGCATTGTACATAGTTCTATGTCCAAAGAACTATAAAGCACTGTCTCTATAAAGAACTAAATAAACAACTGATTAAATGTGTTATTTCTTTTATGTATATTTTTTATTGAGATTCAGCTTCTCTCTTTGACATTTCTTTGACTTAATTTTGGAATAAACATATATAAAATTTAACATAGAGTCTGTCAAATAATAAAAATATCTCCTTAGCAAACATTTGATGACTGTTTCTTATGGGCTACATACAGACTTTGCTAGCAACTTATATATATTATCTCATTTTATTCTTATAAGATAGGTATTGTCATCCGCATTTTGCCAATGAAGACAGTGAAGTTAGAATTTAACTTGCTCAGGATCACACAGCTAGTCAGTAATAAAACCTGGATTTATATCCTGATAGTTCAATTTCAAGACATTCCCTCTTAACCAATAAGATATATTCTTGCTTTTACATCACATGAAGTTGCTAATAAACACTTATTTTCACAAATATTTAAAAATAAAAAGTATAAAACATTAAGACTTTCTATAAATGAATGACATTTCATAAACTTATTGCCAATGCTTTAAATTGTTTCCAAGTTACCACAAATGTACTCTACTGATGGTTTTTCTTTACAATAATTAAGTACACTAATGAAACAAGTTGAATCAAGAACTATAATAGAAACTATGCCATTGACAAACAGGAAAACAACTCCAATACACAATTTTAAAATGGGGAAAGAATAGAGAAATGGTATCAATTATTCCCAATATATATAAATGAAGCCAAAAGATTTTTTTAATCTAACCAATACTATAACATTTCTAAGACTTAGAAGGTCTTTATTTAACATTCGTATTTCTGATGTACTAAAGAAAGATCCATTCACTGGAAAAGCTAAAAAACAAAACAAAAATATGGACATATGTTAGGTATGAGAAAATTTTAAGATATTAATAAAGCTCCAATTCAGAAAGAGTTCTGCCTCATTAAAAACCAAAAGTCTAATATATGTGTATATATTAAGTTTTATAGCAACTACTAATTTTTAGATTCAACTCTTGTCTTTGTTCTCTAAATTCATTATGGCTTCTATTATGAATATCCATAAGCTTAAAATAAATAAACAGGTATTATAAAAAACAAACCCCAAAATTTCATTAGTCCTTTAAAAATTGTGTTAATTAAAATATTATTGTTATTCAATTATAAGTTTATAAGTTGTTATTTTTTATGAAATTAATCAATGAAATGGTTGTTTGAATCCTTTCTTCTAGGATTTTATAGGTTGAGGACAGGAGAGAAATGAGAAGGAAAGGAAATAACCATAAAATGATGAAGTAATTTTTAAAAGCAAAATCACTGAAAGACTACTAATAACTTCAAGTGAAATGCCACATAAAAGCTTTTAATTGCCTTAAATTTGTGAAAAACTACCCAGGAGATCAACAAATTCACATCAATGAACTGCATTATACTAATAAGAGACCCCTGGCCTGTAGCCAGAGAGAACAAACAAAATGAACCATTCTCACAAGGCTGTAAATTATCCAAAAGGAAGAGAAAGAGACAGTCAAAGTAACATGTTTGCACAGTAGGAAAAAGATCAAATATTGATCAGTCCAAACTGAGGTAATTGGAGCCATAGTCAAAGAGATGGGATGGATGTTCTTAGTCCTATAGAATTGCATTTTAAATGCTGAACAAATTAGCTATTTGCTCGTTAGACTTTTTTTGTTTAAAAAAATTAAATGCAATATCTGAACCATACTAGGTGTTTACACTTTTAAAATGTAATAAGTTTATGACCCTTTACGAAATCATATCATTTGTGTGACTTTCAGAAAGATTTATAAGATTGCTTGAATTTTAGTTAAACATATCTCTATTACCATGAGACTAATCACCTGTCCATATGGTAGTGCAATTAATAAAAGTAAAATAATTGCAAAATGAGGACAACTTGAAAATTAGTACATTTTTATTTATACACATCTCTAAAATTTGAGGCTTAGTTTCTAATTTTTATTTATCGTAAAACCTACACACTTCCTTTTTAAAAAATTTATTTTTATTGATTTCAGAGAGAAAGGGAGAAGGAAAGATAGAAATATCAATGATGAGAGAGAATTATTGATCACCTGCCTCCTGCAAACCCTACATTGAGATTTGAGCCCGCAATCCGGTCATGTGCCCTAACTGGGTACTGAACTGTGACCTTCTGATTCATAGATCAACACTCAAGTACTGAGAGCCATGTCGGCTGGGATAGACACTTCCTTTTTCGTAAAGGACATTACCATATCATTTTTTAAAGCTTTAGAAGTTATAGTAACCTTAAAAATTGGATAAAGTTCTTAATAGTCTATGGCAAGAAGCAAACCAGAAATTTGTCTATTACTTGTTCAAAATGAAATATTTAAGAGCCATTCAATTATAACCACTAAAGGTATAGTATATGGCAGTTAAAATCAAATGTACATAATAAAACTGTGGCCAGTCATAACATAAACTAGTATTAACATAAAAATGTTCTCTCAGAATCAACTTGCTACAAGAGAATGTTCTAGAAAACACCTGAATAGAATTATTATTACTGTTGTGTAAAAATATTAAGCTCTCATTTATAAATTTCCTGATATAAATCCAAAGGAGTGTGTTTTCATACCTATTTATAAATTCGTCTAATATAATAAAAGAGTAATGTGCAAATTGACCATCACCCGAGACACCTAAGCCATGCCCACCAGCCAAGCCATGCCTCCCAGCCAATCAGAGTGGCTGTATGCAAATTAGCCCAGCCAAGATGGAGGCCAGCAGCTATGGAGCTAGAACAAACCGGAGGCTTCTGTTGCAACTGCCTGCCTACGCTGGCGGAGCCTCTGGTCACGATAACAATGTTTCAATTATAGAAGCCATGGAGCTGAAACAAACAGGAGGCCTCGTTGCCTGCCTAGGCCTCAGCTTAAACCAACAGTGTTTCAATTATCTAAACCAATAAAAGCATAATATTGAAATTGACCGTTTATTCGGGATGCCTAAGCCACACCCAGCAGCCAATCAGAGCGGCTGTATGCAAATTAACCCAGCCAAGATGGAGGCTGGCAGGGCTGCTCTGCACTGGGGGCCTCTGCGGGGCATCCAGGAGCAGCTGTCCTGGGTCCGCTGCCTGGCTCTGCCCCGGGGGCCTCCGCAGGGCATGTGGGAGCGTCTGCTGCACAGTGCAAAGCTTCCGAAGCCAGTCTGCTGCCCAGCTCCACCCCGGGTGTGTTCGCTTAGCAGCAGGGTCCCACCGAGGGATCCTGCACCAGCGTCCGCCCCTGGCTTGCCACCCAGCTCTGTGCAAGGTGTGTCCCCTCAGCAGTGGGGGCCCACTAGGCGTGTGCGATCACGGGCCCTCCGGTGGGAAACGTCCAGGCCTGCACTCCCCAGCCCTCCCACCCCCCAGTGCACGAACCCTGAAGGGGCTGTGGGCAGCCTGAAAATGGCCCTCAAGCCCTCATCCAGGCTGGCCAGGCACACCAGCAGGTAGACATCCCCCCCACCCTGAGGTGTCCCAGACTGCAAGAGGGCACATGCCAGGCTAAGGGAGCCCCCCCACCAAGTGCACAAATTTTTGTGCACCGGGCCCCTAGTGGTTTTATAATGTTGAAATAAAAATAAAGTTTGTGTGCCTAACCTCATTTCTTCTCACATTTATATGTGTTGATCAATTATGAACTGACTTAAAAAATTCTGTAAGAAACAGCAAATCATTAACAATTCTGAAGAAGGCAGCACTACAAAGCTTTTATATCATAAATTCACTACTTTAGAAGCTGTTGATAAGTAGAATGACTGCCTATTTTCACATTTTAGCTAATGACACATTCCAAATGCAGATAATTATAGGCTAATTTAAAATTTTTAAATTTATTTATCTAAATATCTTTCATGTTTTCTTGTCAACAAGTCTATTAGTTGAAATTTACTAAAATAATGATTATTTGTTCAAGGTAAGGTATATCCTTCTTTTAATCATGCATGATTATATGTTGCTTAATTTTTGTGTAACACATCACATCTACACTGAGCAATTAGTTATAACTGGCTCACCATGAACAAACCAAACAGGCATTAAAATGTTTAATCAGTATATTGGTTCTGATCAAGTTCTTACATGCTCTTTTTCAGAAAATACCGAAGACAGGAAAAAGTAAGGAATAGTCATTAATATAATCATTATTTCACATTGAGTTAAATTACTATTCCTTTAAAAATAATATGTTTTTTCCCCTTTCCATCTTTCTGACATTTTACTCCTTTATTGTAGGACAGTTCTGTTCTATAATTTACTTCTTTATAAAGAAAAAAAAAAGAGCTATATCTATTTGTGCCAAATTCTTAATCCCAGATAAGCTTTGACAGATGGAATCAAATAGTCAATGTACTAACTTTGCTATTATATTAGCTCTTCCACCCCTACATATCCTTTTTGCTTAATTGTTGGAAAAAGTGGATCTCCCCACTTGATGAAAATGAACTGAAAATCTGGATGTCACCTCACAAAAATAGCTTTAATTTTGAAATTTTTAATCTCATATCAAGGAACAAGAATAATACTCATACTTCAGCTTAACATTTTTCTCTATAATTCCATATAATAGAACTCTAATATGCAAATTGACCAAATGGTGGAATGACAGGTCGCTATGATGCACACTGACCACGAGGGGGGAGCCGCTCAGCCAGAAGCCGGGCTCACAACTGGCAAGCACAGTGGCAGTGGCAGTGGCAGGAGCCTCTCCCGCCTCCGCGGCAGCAGTAATAACTCCTCAGGGGATGTCCACTGAGGGGGTCCTGGACTGCGAGAGGGGCCCCTCCCCACCCCCAGTGTACGAATGTTGTGTGCACCGGGCCTCTAGTCATGTGATAAAAGTTACCAGTACTCTCCAAGAAAAACACTCAGAAAAATGTTCCACTGGAACACTGCTTTTATTGTCTCTTTGGGAAAAAGTAGAAAAGTAAATACACTACTTTGCATTCTGCTACCTAGTTTGGAGACAACTTTACTGACTAAAATAAACAATAAAGCAATGTTTATTTTTCTAGTAATAAAATCACCAAAAGCTATCTGAGTAATATATTCTTTGCTTCCTTCTGCCCCCCACAAGGAAATCTCTGCATGTCATCAATTGACTAGATATTTTAAAAATCAGGACAAATTAAAAAGAAAATCATAAACTAGAACTATTATTCTACTTTTTTCACAAAATCCCAGGTAAAATTAATTTTACTAAAAGAAAAAGCAGTAGAACCAAATTTATTATAAATTTGGGGAGTTCACTGACATTCTTCTAATACTTAGAAGTGGAAACAGTGGGAAGTAAAGCAATTTCTATGTATTAGTAGACCACTAGCTTACAAATGAGATTGGAAGATAAAAAACACAGTTAATTAATCTTTAAACCCTTTATCTAATAAACTTTTAATCCCCCAAATATTTGTACTCTGTAGGATAAAATGGCAATTTTCTTTTATATTCAGTTGCTTTGCCTTGATCTACAGAAAACCTGTAAAGATGTCTTGTTCCCTGAAAGATACAAAACCAGCCCTGGCCAGTGTTCCTAAGTGATTACAGTGCTGGCCTGTGCACCAAAGGGTCAGGATTTGATTCCACGTCAAGGGCTGCAGGTTTGATCCCCAGCACCAGATGGGTATGTGTGGGAGGCAACCAATTGATGTGTCTCTTTCACATTGATGTTTCTCTTTCTCTATCTCTCCCTACCTCTCTCCCTAAAAAAATGAACGAAAAAATATATTCTGGGGTGAGGATTTTAAAAAAGTGAGGGAAAGAAAAAAAAGTACCAAACCAGAAAGAATTTATAATTCTTTAACACAAAATAACTAAACATAACTTTTAAATACATAAAAAGCAAGAACACTGAAAAAAAATCATTTACTATTCCTTGTTCAATTACATGATATAGTTCAAATATGTTGGTTTCTGTTAGTCACAAAAGAGATGCATTACAAAACAAATATGATCAGATCTGGATGCATATGATGGATCACACTATAACACATATAGATTTTAAATTTTGGTTTTGTTCATTACTTAACCACTTAAACAACAAGTGGTTGCTAAGCACTTTTTTCCCCCAGGTTCTGGGCCAGATCACGGGATGCAAGGATAAATAATACAATAACACCTTTTAGAAAGCTCATAGTCTAGTATTCTTCATACTATTATTTTTTTATCCACTTAGTCACCATACATATCCATGCCTCAATCTATGTTTAATCATACACTGGAACACATCACTCCATTTCTGTCAATGTAAATCATATTTATAATTCAAGTTCTACATCTTCTATCAATACTTATAATAATTTCAGGCAGTGTTTAAACCCTAAGATATTAAGATTTGAAAAAACTTAACAAACCTCTATTTCCTTTAAACTTTTAGCAGGATACTAGGCACACAACAGATTCTTAAAAAATTAAAAGTTAAAAATTTCAATACATGTAAAAATAAAGACCAAATTATTAAAAGTTGCTGTTATTTCTTTCATAAAAATTTATCCTCTGTGATAATGTTTTGACATGACAACTAGGCTAGGCTAATAAGCTCCAGTTACTTGATCAAGCACTAATTTAGATGTTGCTGTTAAGATATTTTCAAGATGTAGGTAAAGGTCCCAATCAGTTGACATCCAGTAAGAAAGTATTCTGGACTAGAGGTCCAGTGCATGAAATTTGTGCACTGGGGGGGGGGGGGCCCTCAGCATGGCCAGTGCCCTCACACAGTCTGAAACCCCTTGGGGAATGTCCACCTGCTGGCTTAGGCCCACTCCCCCTGGGGATCAGGCCTATGTCAGCAGTCATACATCCCTCTCGCAGTCCAGGGCTCTTGCTCCTTACCACTCGGCTGCAGTGGAAGTGGGAGAGGCTCTCGCCACTGCTGCTGCACTTGCCAGCCATGAGCTCAGCTTTTGGCTGAGTGGCGCTCCCCCTGTGGAAGCACACTGACCACCAGGGGGCAGCTCCTGTGTTGAGCATCTGCCCCCTGGTGGTCAGTGCACGTCATAGCGACCAGTTGTTCTGCTGTTTGATTTGCATATTAGGGTTTTATTATATAGGATAATTGGTGAGGGCCAAACTGAATTAGTTGGAAGGCCTTAAAACTGGCCACACTGAATCAGTTGGGAGGTCTTAAACTATAGCCAAGAGTTCCCTAACCAAATAAATTCTATCTGTGGGAGATAGCTTTGGCCCATGTCTGTGGAGTTTGAGCCTGCTGGTGAGCTCCCCTTTCTGGTTTCATGTCCTCTGGTTTTTGGACTGCTTAGCCATTTTTCACAATGAGGTAGGCCAATTTCTTGAAATCTCAATCTCTCTCTTAAACTCTTTTTTAATACCTCTCTCGCTGTTTCTGTCTCTATCTCTATCTCACTTATTGGTCTGCTTTTCTGGTTGAACCTAGACCAACACAATCTCACTATTCTAATTATATAGTTATTATACCAATACATTTTCAAAGAATGTGTGCCTCTGCTTCATAATTGGACAATTGGACATTTTATCAATTATAGAAGTTAGTATATATTATTGTATGTGAGTATATAAAGTAAGTTTGAATTGGGGTGAATGTGGTAACAGGTATAAACCTGAGTAGGGATTTTAACAACTCTTGGCTTAAACTTCAGCTTTCTATTAAAGTGGCCTAGTTCTAGAAAAAAAACTGAAGAGGAGTTCTAAACAGTCTATCAACATATACTTTGTTTTCTTTGTGAACAGAGCACTCACTAGGCATTGGGAGTATCACAAGAAGAAAGAGGACATGGATGTATGCAAAAATTGCTTAATGTACTGAAGCAAGGCAAGAGACTGAGAAAGTATATAGAGGAGGTGGTGACATGTCTTATTTACCATACTAGGGGCCCGGTGCACAAAAATTTGTGCACTCGAGGTGGAGGGAGTCCCTCAGCCCGGCCTGTGCCCTCTCACAGTCTGGGACCCCTCAGTGGATGTTCTATGATGGCCCCAGTCTGCCAGGCGCCTTTTGTGTGTGTGTGTGTGTGTGTGTGTGTGTGTGTGGCCACTGGGGACCTGCCCCCAGCCACTTCTGAGGCTCGGAGCAGTCCTCCTGTGTGTGTCTACCTGCTGGGGGCCTGCCCCCAAGCACACTGTGGAGGCTTGGAGCAGGCACCCCCTCTATGTTGATCTCTCAGACTCTTGCCCTCCCCTGCATGTTGTTCTCTTTTTTGAGCTGTGACCAGGGCTGGGTGCGGCCTGCCTCCTAAGCTTGCCTACTGCCCATCTTCCTCCAGCCACCAGAAAGCAGGGAAAACCCCGCCTCGTGGTCAGGCCAGCCTTTTCCTGCTCCCTGATCCTCGGAAGGGACCTGGGAAGCCGCCAAGCAGGCCGCCAACTCTTTCCCACTCACCTGTCCCCTGCTGCCTTCCTTTCCCCCTTCCCGGTGCCGCCAAGGGGTCTGGGG
>PVJC01006521.1:0-54582 GCA_004026665.1 Murina feae
CCTGCAAGGGGCCTGGGCAGCCGCCAAGCAGGCCGAGACCCCCTGCTGCCTCTTTCCTGCTCCCCGATGCCCCTCAAAGGGCCTGGGCAGCCAGCAAGCAGGCGCCCAGCCCCCACTGCCTCTTTCCCACTCCTTAGTGCTCCACAAAGGGTCTGGGGAGCCGCCAAGCAGGCTGCCAACTCTGCCGCCTCTTTCCCACTCACTGGTCCTGGGTCCTGCGCTGTTCCGCCCTGCAGCTGCTCTGTGTACTCAGGAGGTCCCTCAGCCTAGCCTGTGCCCTCTTATAGTCTGGGACCCCTCTGGGGATGTCCACCTGCTGGCATGCCTGACCAGCCTGGGTGATGGGCTGATGGCTGTCTCCAGGCTGGCCAAGCCTCCCAGGAACATCCCTCACCCCATTGGGTTGTGGCTAGCGTGGGTGATGGGCTGATTGGCGCTTTCAGGCTTTAAGGCTGCCCACAGCTCCCATTGACCCAATGTCCCAGCAAGGCTGGCTGGACGCAGGTTTCTGGGGTTCGTTTATCTTCTATAATTGATACACTGTTCCTTTAAGCCGGCCTTCTAAGGAAGCCTCCTCTCTGCTTCACCTCGCGGTGTCTATAATGAGACAATGTTACTCTTAGGCCTGCTGTTTCCTTCAGCTCCCGAGGATTCTATGATTGTTATTTTGTTTTGCTTGAGCCAGTTTAAGCAGAGCGGGTCCAGTTTCACTTTCACTCCTGCCACAATGGAAACTGCCCTTTACTCAGGTCCGTGAGTGGCGGCCGCCATGTTGGCTGGGCTAATTTGCATACAGCTGCTCTGATTGGCTGGTGGGCGTGGCTTACCCTGTCTCGGAGAAATGATTAATTTCAATATTACGCTTTTATTAGTTAAGATAGTATTCCATTGTGTAGATGTACCACAGTTTTCTAATCCATTCATCTGCTGATGGGCACTTAGGCTGTTTCCAAATCTTAGCTATGGTGAATTGTGCTGCTATGAACATAGGGATGCATATGTCCTTTCTGATTGGTGTTTCTGGCTTCTTGGGATATATCCCTAGAAGTGGGATCACTGGGTCAAATGGCAGTTCCATTTTTAAATTTTTGAGGAAACGCCATACTGTCTTCCATAGTGGTTGCACCAGTCTGCATTCCTACCAGCAGTATATGAGGGTTCCTTTTTGTCTGCATCCTCTCCAGCACTTGTCATTTGTTGATTTGTTGATGATAGCCATTCTGACAGGTGTGAGATGGTACCTCATTGTTTTGATTTGCATCTCTCGGATGATTAGTGACTTTGAGCATGTTTTCATATGTCTCTTGACTTTCTGAATGTCCTCTTTTGAAAAGTGTCTATTTAGGTCCTTTGCCCATTTTTTGATTGGATTGTTTATCTTCCTTTTGTAAAGTTGTATGAGTTCCCTATAAATGTTGGAGATTGAACCTTTATCAGTGATAACTTGGCAAATATATTCTCCCATGCAGTGGTCTTTCTTGTTGTTTTGTTGATGGTTTCTTTTGCTGTGAAGAAGCTTTTTATTTTGATGTAGTCCCATTTGTTTATTTTCTCTTTAGTTTCCAATGCCCTAGGAGCTATATCAGTGAAGAAATTGCTTTGGCATACGTCTGAGATTTTGTTGCCTTTAAATTCCTCTAGTACTTTTATGGTTTCCCATCTTACGTTTAAGTCCTTTATCCATTTTGAGTTTATTTTTGTGTATGGTGTAAGTTGGTGGTCTAGTTTCATTTTTTTTGCATGTATCTGTTCAATTTTCTCAACACAATTTGTTGAAGAGACTGTCATGACTCCATTGTATGTTCTTACCTCCTTTGTCAAATATTAATTGAGCATATTGGTTCGGGTCGATTTCTGGGTTCTCTATTCTATTCCATTGATCTATATGTCTATTCCTGTGCCAGTACCAGGCAGTTTTAAGAACAGTGGCTTTGTAATACAGCTTGATATCTGGTATTGAGATCCCACCTACATTGTTCTTCTTTCTCAGAATCTCTGCAGCTATTCAAGGTCTTTTTTTTTATTCCAGATGAATTTTTGGAGAGTTTGTTCTAGGTCCGTGAAATATACCATTGGCATTTTGATGGGGAGTGTGTTGAATTTATATAAATTGCTTTGGGTAGTATGAGCATTTTAATGATATTGATTCTATCAATCCATGAACATGGTATGTTCTTCCATCTGTTTATGTCTTCCTCTATCTCTTTTTTCAACATCCTGTAGTTTTCTGAGTAGAGGTCTTTTACCACTTTATTTTTTGTTGTTGTTTTATTGCTCTTTTTTATTTTTTAATTACATAAAGTATTACAAATATTAGTACAAATATCTCTTTTTTCCCCTGCCCTTCCCCCCAGGCTCCCATACCCCCCAGTGATTTGTGTCCATTGGTTATGCTTAAATGCATGCATAAAAGTCCTTTGGTTGATCTATTTTCCCCAACCCCCCCATCCTTGTTGCTTTAATTTGACAGATTGTTTGATGCTGTTCTGTCTCTGGATCTATTTTTGTTCACCAGTTTATAATGGTTATTATTATCCATAGATGAGTGAGGACATGTGGTATTTTTCTTTCATTGACTGGCTTATTTCACTTAGCATTATGTTCTCCAGTTCCATCCATGCTGCTGCAAATGCTAAGAACTCTTTCCTTTTCACAGCAGCATAGTATTCCATTGTGTAGATGTACCACAATTTTTTAACCCATTCATCTGCTGATGGACACTTAGGCTGATTCCAAATCTTAGTTAAGTTTATTCCTAGGTATCTTAATTTTTTTGGTGCGATGGTAAATGGGATTGCTTTTTTAGTCTCTCTTTCTGTAAATTCACTATTGGTGTATAGAAATGCCATAGATTTCTTGGCATTAATTTTGTATCCTGCTACATTGCTGAATTCATTCATTAAGTCTAATAATTTTCTGATGGAGTCTTTAGGGTTTTTTATGTACAATATCATGTCATTTGCAAATAAGGACAGTTTTACTTCTTCTTTTCCAATTTGTATGCCTTTTATTTCTTCTTCTTGTCTAATTGCAATGGCTAATACTTCCAGTACTATGTTGAACAGGAGTGGTGAGAGTGGGCATCCCTGTCTTGTTTCTGTTCTAAGGGGAAATGGTTTTAGTTTTTGCCCATTGAGTATGATGTTGGCTGTGGGTTTGCCATATATGGCTTTTATTATGTTGAGGTATGATCCTTCTATTCTGACCTTGCTGAGAGTTTTTATCAAAAATCGATGTTGGATTTTGTCGAATGCTTTTTCTACATCAATTGATATGACTATGTGGTTTTTATCTCTCAATTTGTTTATGTATTGTATCATGTTTATTGATTTGCGGGTATTGTACCATCCTTTCCTGGGATAAATCCTACTTGATCATGGTGTATGATCTTTCTGATGTACTGCTGCATCTGATTTGCTAGGATTTTGTTGAGGATTTTAGCACCTATGTTCATGAGGGATATTGGCCTCTAATTTTCTTTCATTGTGTTGTCTTTATCTGGTTTTGGTATTAAGGTAAGGCTGGCTTCATTGAATGAGCTGGGAAGTGTTCCCTCCTCTTGAATTTTTTGGAATAGTCTGAGGAGGATAGGTTTTAGTTCTTTCTTGAATATTTGGTAAAACTCCCCTGTGAAGCCATCTGGTACCCGGCTTTTGTTCACTGGAAGCTTTTTGATTACTGCTTCAATTTCTTCCATAGTTATTGGCCTATTAAGATTTTTAGGTACTTCCTGATTCATTTTTGGAAGGTTATATTTTTCTAGGGATATGTCCATTTCCTCCAGGTTGTCCAGTTTGTTGGAATAGAGTTGTTCATGGTATTTTTTAACAATCCTTTGTATTTCTGTGAGGTCTGTTGTTATTTCTCCTCTTTCATTTCTGATTTTGTTTATTTGGGTCCTCTCTCTTTGCTTCTTGGTGAGCCTGGCTAGAGGTTCATCAATCTTGTTTATCATTTCAAAGAACCAGCTCTTGATTTTGTTGATCTTTTGTATTGTTTGTTGTTGTTGTTGTTGTTGTTTTGGTCTCTATGTCATTTTATCTCTGCTCTGATCTTAATTATTTCCTTCCTTCTGCTTACACTAGGCTTTTCTTGTTGCTCTCTTTCTAAATCTTTGAGTTGTTGGTTTAGGTAATTTATTTTAATTGTTTCTTGTGTTTTTGCAGTAGGCTTGTAGAGCTGTGAATTTCCTCTCAAGACTGCTTTCGCTGCGTTCCATAGGTTTTGGATTGTTGTGTTTTCATTGTAATTCATTGCCATGATGTTTTTTATTTCTTCTTTGATCTCTGTGGTAACCCAGGCATTGTTTAATAGCATACTATTTAGTCTCCATGTGTTTGATTTTTTTCGATTGTTTTTATCATAGTTGATTTCCAGTTTTATGCCATTGTGATCTGAGAAGATGCTTGATATGATTTTTATCTTCTTGTATTTGAAGAGACTTTGCCTGTGACCCAATATATGGTCTATTTTTGAGAATGACCCATGTGCACTTGAGAAGAATGTATATTCTCTGGCTTTGGGGTGAAGTGTTCTGAAGATGTCAATTAATTCCATCTGATCAAGCGAGTCATTTAGGAATGATGTTTCTTTGCTGATTTTTTGTTTAGAGGATTTGTCCGATGGTGATAGTGGGGTATTAAAGTCCCCCACTATGGTTGTATTGCTGCCAATCTCTCCCTTGATATCCTCCAGAAGTTTTTTTATGTATTGGGTGCTCCTATATTGGGTGTATATATGTTTACCAGAGTTATTTCTTCTTGTTGGATTGCTCCCTTTAGTATTATGAAGTGGCCTTCCTTATCTCTTTTTATGTCCTTCACTTTGAGATCTAATTTGTCAGATATAAGTATTGCTACCCCCGTTTTTTGTTTTTTTTTTTCATTTCAATTTGCCTGAAAAACCTTTTTCCATCCCTTCACCATCAGTCTGTGTGCATCTTTTTTTCTGATGTGGGTTTCCTATAGACAGCAGATATATGGGTCATGTTTTCTTATCCACTCAGTTACCCTATGTATTTTGATTGGGGGCATTTAATCCATTTACATTTAAAGTTATTATTGATAGATAATTGTTTGTCACCATTTTTATTCTTTATCCCTGTGTTCCTTCTTCATTTCCTTTTTTCTTTTTCTTTTTTACAGCAGACCCTTTAACATTTCTTGCATTGCTGATTTGATGGTAACAAACTCCCTTAGTCCTTTTTTGTCTGTGAAGCTCCTAATTTCACCCTCAATTTTGATTGATAGCCTTGCTGGGTACAGTATTCTTGTATTCAGCCCCTTCCTTTGCATGACTTTGTATATTTCATTCCATTCCCTTCTTGCCTCATGTGTTTCTGTTGAGAAATCAGTCACTAGTCTTGTGGGGGGAGGGTTCTTTGTGGGTAACTCCCTGTCTCTCTCTGGCCACTTTTAAAATTCTTACTTTGTCATTGGTGTTTGCCAATTTAATTATGATGTGCCTTGGCATTGGTCTTTTGGGGTTCATTTTGTTTGAAACTCTGTGAGCTTCTTGGATTTGTGCAAGTTTTCTCTTTCCTATATCAGGGAAGTTTTCTGTCATTTTTCTTCAAACAAGCTTGCTATTCCTTGCTCAGTTTCCTCTCCTTCTGGCACCCCTATTACACGGATATTGTTTCTTTTCGTGTTATCCCAAAGTTCTCTTAGGCTCTCCTCCTGCTTTTTAATTTTTTTTTTTTCTAGAAGCTGCTCTGCTTGGGTATTTTTTTCCTATCTTGTCTTCTAGCTCACTGATGCGATCCTCTGCTTCATCTAGCCTACTGTTGATGCTTTCTATTGAGTTCTTCATAGCAGTGATGTCACTTTTCATTTCTTCTTGGTTCTTCATCATTTCCTCTTGGTTCTTACACATATTGTTGAATTTGTCTTCCCTTCTTCTCAACCACCTTATGACCATTTCTCTGAATTCCTTCTCTGACAGGTTGGTTGCCTCCATTTCATTTACTTCCTTTTCTGGTGGTGCCTGTTTCTCTTTCAGATGTGGACTGTTTCTTTGTCTCCCCATGATCTCTTTTCTCTGGGTGTCTGGTTATGTAGTTTTCTCTCTCTTACATTGCTTTAAAGACACAAAATACCACACAACAAGGCACAATGCACAAAGTACTAAACACAGATGTATTCATGATACTAATAACTCCAAATAAAGGTGGCCACTAGAGAAAAGAGAATTAGGGGGAAGAGGAAGAGAAAAAGAATAAGGGGAAAAGGGGAAAAAGAGTGTGAAAAAATGAAATTGGGAAATAGAAAAAGAAAAGAAAAAAGTAAAAGAAAGGAAAGAGAATGAAATAAAAGAGGGTAAGAAACTATATGGGGAGAAGATTCTAATAGAACAGCTACTAATTTCCATGAATGCCAGTAATAGATACCTAGAGATGAATGCAAACTATAAACAACCACTAATTTCAAGCAAGGTGAGGGAAAACAGAGGCAACAAAAACAACAACAATAAAAAAAACAACCAAAAGGAAAAAGTGAAACAATCTCACAAACAAGGATAAAAAAGAATCAGTATAACCAACAATCAAGCTAACAACAGCCAAGCGACAGAGAGAGAAAATAACAGAAAAGATAAAAGAAAAATTTGGATAGTGAAGAAAGAGAAGGGTGAGGTGTGTATGGACTTAGAACAGAGGATTGGAAATTAGATATATAAGTAGGGTGAAATTTTAAGAGGGGGTAAAAAGAGGGAGTAGGGAAAATCTAAAGCAGGAGTAGGGTAAGATAAACAGGACAACAAAAGGAGAAGAGTGAGGAAGAGAGGGTTGGCATAAAGGTAAGATTAAGGTAGAATAAAGTGATGCTAAAAGGGAAAATGAAAATAGAATGTAGAACACTAACCCCAAAATAAAATAAAAAGAAAATAAAATTACACTAAAAAAATGTAAAATAGTAGTAGTAATAATATTGATTAAAAATAAAAACATAATAATTGAAAAAGTAAAACCAAGTGAGGAAAAAAGAAAAAAATAGTTTCTTAAGTAAAAGGTGAAAAAAATAAAAATGTACAGTAGTGAGGGTCATTCACTTCTTCTACTCTTTGATTTGACTCTCCTTTGTCCTGTCAGGTATTTAAGAGAGGACTGAAGTTCCCTGTGATACACTGCTTCTCCGTGTTGTAAACCACAGTCCTGATTTTAAAGCTGGCAGTATTTCTTTGTTTCCCAGACTGCCTTTATTTGTGTTTACAGAAGAGTCAGTTTGTTGTTCAGCCTCTGGGTGGCAGTATTCCTGGATTGACCTCCAGGGCTATCAGTCCTCTCTAGCCAGTATTTAGGCCTTGTTTTCCCTATCGCACTCAATACTGGTTTGGGAGAATGGACTGCCCCAGAGCTGGTTTCTTGGTCTGTTTCTCCCTGTTCTGATCCTCAGGTTCCACAAAAAAACAATTTTCCCCTGCAGTCTCTGTGAATGACTCCAACTGGGTGATCCTATGTGTTGGGTTCAATAATCAAGAGCCAGGATTTAAAGAGAGAAGATAAATAAACAAACAAAAAAGAGCTCTATTAACTGTGTGAGCTCGGAGTCTCTTCCGCACATCCTCTCTCCCTTGGCTCTAAGCAGCTGGCACACTGGCAAAGTCTGAGGCTGCCCTGGCGTCTTGCACCTAATCAAGCTATGGGCCAATTTTTTCAGAGTTCCATTCGGCCAGCAGCCCCGCAGGTCCCCTTCCCACTTGAGGACTTTGTGGGGCGCAGACTCCCACCTGTATTACAAACCGCAACTTTATCTTGGCGAAATCTGACCTTTCCATGGGAAGGTGCAAGGCTCCTCTGAGTCCACGTCTTTGCAGGATTCAGTGTTCCTGGGTTCCTAGCTGGTCACGGGGTGCCTCTGTTGCAGGATTCCTGGATGTATAGGCTTGTGATAACAGCCACTCTCCCCTTTAAGATGGCATGGTCTCCTCCACAGAGTTGCTGCTCAGGGAGAAATTACAGCCACAAGCTGTCGCCCTGCGATCTCCCAACAGTCGCCAGGCTTCAAACTATTACTCCCAGATGAATCTCCTGTGCCAATTCGGGCTGGATGTTACTTGTTTTAGCTACTCACCTGATCTGCTTCGGGACAAGGTGCAGGACATGTCTGTCGATATGGCCACCATTTTTCCTTTTCAGTTTTTATTTTTTTAAGTCCTCACTTGAGGATATTTTTCCATTGATTTTTAGAGAGAGTGGAAGAGAGAGAAAAAGACAGAGATAAATATCAAGGTGAGAGAAACACATTGATTGGTTGTCTCCTGCACCCACCCTGACCCAGGCCTGGAAGGAGCCTGCAACCAACGTAGGTGCCCTTGACTGGAGTCGAACCCGGGACCCTTTGGTCTGCAGGTTGATGTTCCATACACTGAACCAAACAGCTAGGGCTCACATTTGCTTCGTTTTTAAAAGCAATAGTGGACAGATAAATCTTCACTGATAAGAAGTCATGTTTAGTCTCTCAACTGATTTTCTTTCATTCTCAGGATAAGATCTCTGCCTGTGCTATGGCTACATAGGTCAAATAAGGCACTCAGATTGCACTTGGGAGGGAATGAGGAAGCAATACTAGAGCCACATATGCCAAAATATCTTATGCAAGATCTGTTTTCCTGATTGCAAATGAATACCTCTCTGCAGTCCTATTTCTAACACATCCAAAGAACACCATCCCAGCTCACCTAGAGGGACAAATGTAATTGGCCTAATGTAGTAGGCAAGTCTCCAGTTGTGTGGTCTCATTCATTATGCCCTAACTTAGAACTCTATTTCTCTTCTAACTTTTCCTCATGCAGTCTAAAAGGTATGCATCTATGCATGGCCCCATTCTCCCCATTGATAGAGCACCTTCAACTCAACCCCAGTCTAAATTATTACCAAGCCTCCAGTTTGACATGTTGATCTACTCAGACTCCTTGCGGAGGCTGCCTAATAGCAAACCCCATGATAACAGGGATAAGTCATGTCACCTTCCCATACCTGGAAACGAGGGAGTGTTAGCCAGTGTTTCTCTAGCGCTTGTCAGATTTATGGTTCAGATTCTGGGTGAAAATGCATGAATGATATGAACACAGTGGAAAACTCTAAATCTATGTGAGAGCCCTGTTTGGAGCTTTAGCCAATGATCCAGGATTCATTACGCGATGGTTTGATTTTTTTCAATGCTTCTTTTGAAGAGTTTTTAGCCTTTTCAGGTATTTCTAGATATTCCTTTCTAAACTTCATCATTTTGGAGTATTGATTTGAGGTGTTGATGTTGGTGACAACACATGAACACACACACACACACACACACACACACACAGGAACTATATATCTTGATTATATAATAATTCAGATTTGTGAATTATTACACCAATTACACCAATAGCACTATCTTTGACTTTGATATACCTATTGTAGATTGAAATTCTTGTACTTATGTGATTCTTTGATTATGTACCCTTCCCCTCATCTATATCCTACACCAGGACAGGACCTGAGTGTGTTTTGGTCATCACCGCATCTCCATTGTTCTCTGCAGTGATTATCTTAGAGTAAAAGGTTAGTATGCACCTGTGAATAGTTGAGTGATTAAATAGATGAATGAATGTTAATCTTAAATACATGATATATTCAAGATTCCCTATATAGTTACATTATTTAACTCCTTAATATTAGAACACATCCCAACTGCAGTCAAGGAGTTAGAATGGCCAAAATTTACAAATTAAAATTTACCCATTGTGCTATTACTTAGAAATTATAACTATTACAATTGATGTATATACTTCTACCCTTTGTAGTCATTATTGCACAAAATTGAATGTGCTTGATATTTATTAACTTGCTCTTTCACTGGATATATTGTGAACATTTTCTAAGAAATATTGTCCTTAACTCAATGTATCATATTGTCTGGCATTCCAACATAGAGATAAAGAGTAACTTCTGTAACCCTTCTCTATTTTCTTGCATGTGAAATTTCTTTCTCAAATTTTAGGGTCCCTGACATATCATGATGTACTGCTGGATGGAAGGGCTCATCCTATGTTGTTCCCTTTGACTGTGCCTTTTACCTCAGCCTCCTATTAACATTGAATTTCAGCATTATAAGACAATTTGTAATTTACTAGGTGAAAACAATATATCTTCTAATTTAATGTCTTTTTTTCCCCTTAGATTATTAGGTTGACTGAACACTGTGATGGTCTGTTTGATTTGTGTGTCAACATGACCAGGCTATAGTCCCTAGTAATTCAATCAAACACTGGTCTACATGATGTTGTGCAAGGTACTTGGTTGATTTTACTAAGCTACATTGTCCTGGATAACCTAGATGGCCTGATCTCACCAAGGAAAGCTCTTAAGAGCAGAGCTAGGTCTCCCTAGTGAAGAAGAAATCCCCCTGTGGATATCAGCCTCTCCAGGTGCCCCAGTTCCAACCCTTACCAATGTCCTGCCCAGTGGATTCTGGACTTGCCTAACTGGCTGCCACAGCCACCTAGCCAGCTCCTTGCAATAAATCCCTCCCTATAGACATCCTCTGTTTGGACTCTGACTCATACCAATAGTTCTTCATGTTTTAATTTTGTGAGTTGCCCATTTTTTTTCACTTGCCCATATTCCTATTGGTAGATGTTTTTATTTACTATTAGTGGGACAAGCTCCTTATCAGGTAAGTTAATCCTTCCCCTGTTTTCATATTTGGCAGCACCAGTTCTTTTTCAGAAATTGACTAATCCATGTGTAGTATTTCATTAATGTCAGAAATATCTCAAAGGGAAATTTATTGGAAGGAAAGTAAATTTATAAAAAATTTGGGAGCTCTCATATCTTTAAAATATTGTTTCTCCATCCAACAAGAATAATGTGGTAGAGAGAATAATGCTCCCCTGCCAGCATGTCCACCCTTCAGTCTCTGAAATCTATGGCTATTACGACCTTGCATAGCAAGAAGTGTGCAGCCCTGGCCAATGTTCTCAGTGATTAGAGCTATGCACCCAAGGGTCATGGGTTCAATTTCCAGTCAAGGGCATTTACCTGGATTGCAAGATCCATCCCCCAGCCTGGGTTGAGGGTTCAGGAGGCAACCAGTTGATGTATCACTCTCATATCAATCTCTTTCTCTCCCCCCTTCCACTCTCTCTAAAAATCAATGGAAAAAAAATCATATTTTTGGGTGAGGATTGACAAATAAAGAAAGAAGTGTGCATATGCGATTAAGTGAAGGATCTTGAGATGGGAGATTATCCTGGATTATCCAGGTGGACCCAATGTAACCACAGAGATCCTTGTAAGAAAAAAAAAATCAATCTTTAATTGGATTTTCCATGTCTTGAAATTAAATGATTCCCCATGGGCACAGTTCTTAATGTGGATTTATATAGCGTCTCAATTTTAGCTGAAAAATATATTTTTAAATGACTCATCAAATGCTCCAAGTTGATTGTCAGCTTTACCATTTATATCTTCTTTATCTGAAAACTAATTAAATGTACTTTCTTCTGAAAAAAAAAAATGGGTTCTTAATTCAGGTGTCATGACACACCAAGAAACCAGATATCCAATAGCCAAAATACCTGGAGGAAAATAAATATTTGCAAAGACCATAAGAGAAAGGAGTCACTCCATGGAAGTCAGGGATTTTGTCATTTGACCTGACAACTTTTTTTTTCTGTAAAAAACCATAGGCAAAAACACATATGTCATAAGCATTGCACAGCAGTCAGGAGCAATGGGAGAAATTTGAAAATAATGTCTTCATGTCTGGCCAAGATAAGCTGAACGGTTGAAATAAAATACTAAGACCTGACAGAGGAAGGTAGAAGGCTGCTGTTTCATGCTATAATTAAGAACAGGAGAGCAGAGAATCAAGGAAACAAGTGTCTGTCATTCTACAACAATGACCTGGCCTTCTTTGCAGACATTTCTGTTTGAAAGTGGAAAGATAACATTCTAAAGACAGGAATCAGCAGAAAGCATGTGTAACTGTATTTATGGTTAAATGACAATTTCTTATATTTAAGAGGCATTACAGGCCACCTCCTTCCCCCTCCTCCCCCATTTTAAATAGCATAGACTCTATTGGGGGGGGGGATGGGCATCATAGAAATTAAATAAAACAAAACAAGTAAATAGAAAACCAACCACTTGATCACTTAGAGTCTTACAACCCCAATAAATCAACTATTTTCATCCATTAGCATGTCTGGTTTTGCCACATATTTTTAACAAAATTGATAATGATAGTAATAATGATAGCTAACATTTATTGGAAGCTTCAATACACAAAGTGTTAGCAGTCGAGTATCCCCTAAGTTCATATGTTGGCATCCTAAACCTCAATAGGCCTTATTTGGAGATAAGGTCTTTACAGAGGTAATCAAGTTCATATAAGGTCATTAGGTAGACCCAATCCAATGTGACAGGTATCCTTATAAAAAGCAAAAGATTGGGGACAGTCATACTCACAGTCATACACACAGGAAGTGAATGCAGATGAAGTTTGAGATCTGGGTGATGCTTCTAGCAGGCAAGGAGCACCAAGGATTGCCAGCAACCCCTAGAAGCCATGGGAGAGGCACAGAAATGATTCTCACAGCACTCAGAGGAATCAACTCTTCAGCACATGATCTCAAACTCTAGCTTCCAGAACTGTGAGCCAATAAATGTCTGTTGCTGAAGCAACTCACTTTGTGGTACTAGTTTGAGAGCTCTAGCACTGAGCACTGTGTTAAATAAAGTACATGCAACAATTCATTAGACACACAAAGAAACCCTGTGTGAGGTAGTTACTCATCTTATCTGCATTTCACAGGTGAGAAAGACACAGACTGGAAGAGATGAAATATCTGGAAAAGGTGCACAACACTCCTAGGTGGGAAGTGGGGATGTCTCTCCAGGTGGGTCAGATTCAGAAGGCCAGGATCATATCTTGTTTGGCTTCACACAACAGTTTATGTCTGCTACGCTCAAGCCAGCATCTGCCACCTTCTCACCATATACTTATTGGACAACCAGAGTTCAGCGATGCTCATGTAAATTGAATGATAGCATAGATAACACTAAACATTTTATTACAGGGCTGTTCCATATTCCTACATAGTTTTTATAATTTTTTTAAAGGCTGTACAAAATTCTACGAATTCACGTTACTATCATTCTCCTATTGTTAGGCTCCGATGTTTTACTGTTATAAATAACATCACGGTGGTCAGCTTAATGCCCAGAAATTTTCCAATTGTTTTTTTAGATAGAGTGATCCTTATTTCCTTATGGTAAGTCATCAAGTTTATGAACATTTCTACAATGACTATAAGGTGCATTATCAAAGTACCTTCTAAAAGACTTCTGCAAATGAACTTTATTGATAGATGTGCATAAATGCAGAGATTTCTCAACATTCATATCAGTATTGGGTTAAAATTCACAGTAATTTTAAAACCCAGTTAGGTCTTAATTCTTTTGAATTTGATCTTTTTTATTTAAAAATCTTCTTTAACAAGTATAATTGCACTCATTCTCATTCTTTATTAAAAATGTAAATTAATTTTGAACTGCCAATGACAAAACTAGCTTTAAATCCTGAGGTTAGTTACATTAAAAAATGAAAACAGCCCTAACCGGTTTGGTTCAGTGGATAGAGCAGCCACCTGTTGACTCAAGGGTCCCAGGTTCGATTCTGGTCAAGGGCATGTACCTTAGTTGAGGGCACATACCCAGTAGGGAGTGTGCAGGAGGCAGCTGATCAATGTTTTCATCTCATTCATGTTTCTAACTCTCTATCCCTCTCCCTTTCTTTCTATAAAAAAATCAATAAAAATATATTAAAGAAAATGAAAACACCAATTAAATGAAGTTAGCAGCTGATAAAATGTATGAAACTAAGGTCATATGGATCATATAGAAGTAGCATACCAATATAGTTAAAATATGATTAATGAAAATGGATACAACTAAAAAATATATCAGAAATTGACCAAATGACAGACAGTGGCCAGTTGAAATTTCATGAAACTAATAAAGATAAGTTGCAATGTGTCTCAGAATTATAATATGAAAAACACATACATACAACCCTGTTGAGAATTAGGTCTAAAGGAAATTAAATACTAAAATGTAAACTAAGATTAATTGGAAAAGAAAGAGTAGCCTAGAGATGTCATTTCCCGCCCTCCCTTTCCCTTCCCCTTCCTTCTGAATTCTAAGATGTAGAATTCAGTTTACATCTGGAAGTTAAAAGCTGGCTTTTTGGCCACACCAGATTTCCTGTTTGTGACCTATTACAGTCAGCTCAACCGAAAAGCATAAATTGGACAAGCTGGGCCTAGGCTATGTACTATCTGAGCAAATGCACTAAAGAAAGTCAGATTTCCCTCTTCACACTGCTCTTACTAAATGGCCATTGAAGGCTATGGAGTGGGGGGTGGGGAGAAGAAGGGAGGGGGTGGAAGAAGGCAGGAGAGGGCATACGGAAAGAAAGAAAAACCAAGAGAAAGAGAAGGAAGGAAGGAAGGGGACAGAGGAGGAGAGGATGAAAGAAAAAGGGGATTAAATGGAGAGAGAGGGAATAGAAAGGTGGTCTGGGCAAAAGGAGGGATATGGGAGATAGGGCTAAAGAGAGGAGGGGCAGGAAAGAAGGAAGAAAACAATTTATGACATATAAGACAGACACATAAATATTGTTGGCACAAAATAAAAACCCTTCACTTCAGTATAAAATATTCAATTATTTTTAACAGCCCAGTATTTTAATTGAATTAATTGATGGCATGCTATGAATGGGAATGAACTAAAACAATAATTGCATTCAAATCAGATATTAATTTTTCTTTAATTAAAAAATGCAACAAGAAGTCTTTAAGCATTAAGTTCATTTGTGAAGGTTCAAAGCCCTGGATTTCTCTGCACAGGGATCCGTGTTGGCTATGCAGGGCTTGGTGCCTTTGCAACCGCTGCGCGGCCTGCAGACTTCATGAGCTAAAGGCAGAAACCAGCGCAGCACTGCATCCATTTCAAAACATTTCAAATGTTCCTAACATTCCTTAGCCTGAGCTAGTTCTTGTCCACGCTTTAAGAAAGATTATCCTTAAAAATGAAAACCCATGTTTTCCTCTCCTGCTGTGATAACGGAAACACTAAACTAAGCTTGGCCAAAGTCTCCAAGATTTATTTTCTTCCCCTTGGCATCACAATAAACAATTAGGCAGAAAACAAACAGTGGGATCTCCAAACAGTAAAAACCAGTCTTGGTTCTCCATGGCAATCGGCTTTGGCTAACACCGCAGAGCTCATCTGGGCTGTAGTATTTATAGACTCTGCCCAGAGAGATCGCAGATATAAATATTTGAATATCTCTTATTTAGTAGTAATGTCTATTCTAATGTTGGTTTTTGTCTTTTCCAGTAATTGGAGTGGATGCCCATAAGAACTGAATTAATTGCATGAGCAAACTTATTAGACTGTTTGCTCCTCATAGCCCAAGTTGGGGAAATGAAATTAGGTCTACTGGATAAAAAAGGTGTTTATCAGTCCATTTCTTTATTCTTTCAACCATTAACCTAATTCTTTCCTTTATCAAAATATTGTTCTATGTATCAAGCACCACTCTTAGTTCTTAAATCCAGTGGCAAATCTCCTATTTTGTGGTAAATTACCACAAGGATGCTGAGATTCATCAACAATAACAGGAATTGTCTCAAGCAGTAAGTATTGTTATGGCTCATGAGCTGCAGGCCACCTGGGCTATTTGCTGCTCTCATGGAGGCCCATTCACACACCTACTGTCAGCCACAGATTGGTGGGCAGCTCAGCTACTCTCCACTGGGCTCCCTCCCACATTTGGGGTTGGTGGGCTGTTGGCTAGTCTTGGCCTCATCTGAGACAGCTGGGATCAGACTCTTTGCATGTGATCTTTCATACTCAGTCCTCTGGGGACACTTTTCCATGACTCTGGGCCCAGGTGCTTAGTAATAGATGAGATTACCTGATTTGGGCCTCGCCAATCACACTATCACATTTCCCTGGGATTATTTTATGGGTTATTTCCCAGAAACCTATGAAAAATTAAAGGATACTTGCATCAACCATGACTGCTGCAGGCATATCTAGTTGTCTGAGTTTAAGAGAATCCATCTGGAGTGAGCGATTTGCATGAGCATCCTGTTTTCTCAGCAACAAGGATCTTTCAGCATTGGATTGTCTCTCCACTAGAAACAACGGTACCAGTTCAATGGGCGTCCATGGCACATATAGAAGCCTGTCATCCCCGCTTTATATTTTTCCTGTGCTTTGATAGTGTAATTGACTCACAATTATAAAATAAAAGTTTATGAACACTTTTTATGCTTTTCCAGTTGAAGGGGGAGGGCATTAGGTTTAAGTGAGGTTGGTTCTCCAAATGACACTCCTAGATCCAGCAGACAGCATACACACATTTTATTATCTTCTTGTAGAAAACATATGCATAAAATCATTTAATGAAAGAAGCTGCACATCGAAAGCTTTCAAAACAAAGTTGATAAAAATAGGACGTGACAGGTTCCCCCCCACCCCTTTGTTTCTTAGATCTGCAATTGTGTCTGATTCTCAGGGCATGGACTAATAAATAAGTTTTTATACAGGGGTTGGAGCAGGCAGGGGGAGCAAAGAAAAATATCTGACAACTTTAATCTTTCTCAACACTTTCCCATGAGATAATGCGATGGGCTCAGGAAGAAGTTGTATAACTTGAATGTACAAAGTTGCATACTGTACCAGTTTTTGAAGATTGATCTGTAAGTGTCCTCCATCCCCACCAATTATGCTGTTTATTGGAGAAATAACAAAAGACCAACATTAAGATGATGCTTTTAAAATTACCTACTCTTTGTAAAATGCGTTTCCCAAATTAGCTTGGAAAATGTGGCTTGCAACAGCTTTAAGAACATATTAATGGGAGGAAATTAGGCAGCTAAACAAGGACAATAATGGGCTTTTTAGACAATAATCTTGCATTTAATTGCAGACAACTTTAACCTCAGTCAACATAAAAAGCTTGAAAAGGCAAAAGCCTGGAGGTATTATCAGACTCTTGAGGTTTTCACAGCCCCGTGGGAATGGGAATGCTGGCAATGGCCGGATTGATTTCATCGGTGGGGACACTTCCACATCCAATTCAAGGTTCATGGAGGCAAGGTAATTAATTTGTGTTATTTGCCACTGAGGGACTCGACTGTGGAGTCATTTATAATGATGAAATTAACAGAAAAATTGTCTAACATTCTCTTCACTTTTTGTAAGATTGACAATAATAAAACTTTCCCCCATGGCACCCTTTTCCAACTGGTTTGTTGGTAAACACAGTTAAAGAGATTTCACTGATTCGGCCAAATATGTCTTGAAACATTTCCACAAAGGACCAATGATACGGACTTATAAATATGGACAGAGTGTTGTATGTAGCATATGATGTTTGATCAGATCAAAGACACTGCCAGTTATGATGCTGCAAAATGGATGGGTAACTGTAAAATTACAAGAGTCGAAATTTTCAAATTAAGGACTTTCCCATTAAAGACTTTAAAGTTCTGCTTTAAAATTTTATTTACAGGGTACGATTCCAAGTACGACTTCAAGCATAAAATGATATGTGTCAAAATGTAAAGATGTTTATGAAAAAGAATGATGTGAAACTTTATTTCTATATTGTGTATCTCACTTCCCCCCAATCTTTCCCAATGAGTAAGAATTATTTCATCATGGGAAAACATTTTAACTTGTATTTTCTCCTTAAATAGAGGCAGTGGAATGGGTGGAGGTCTTTTAAGAAAATACTCCCTGTGTAAAGTCAGATTCAAGTTGTGCAAATTATTAGCACCACAGCTTGCAACAAGGACACTGATGCGAGCCAATATTAAACACCTAGGGAGTACTCTGCACACGTTCTTTATAATCATCAAAATGACCTGGCAAGATCACATGGATTACACTCCTGTCACTTTTAATAAAATACCAGGATTTGGAGAGATTATGCAATTGGTCATGATTGCCTCGCTCATACCTGGAGGAAAACTTTTTGCACTTGGGTTTGTCAATTTCTGAAGCCCACGTGTTCCTAGTCAGGCTTCTGTTTTTCTTACAGATGTGACTTCTTTCAAAATTGAAGTCTGTTGAAATGGATATAAACCAGCATGATGCATTCATTTAGTAATTGAACAAGAATTTTATTTACTTGTGTCCTGTTAGTGGTTTGGCAATGGGTGCATTTATGTCCTCACAGTTGCAACGTACCTGCCCACTTCTTGCCAAGCCCTCTCTACTGGCTAATATTTAAAAAAATAAAATACACCTGTTATATTTTATATCTACTTTTTAACAAATGATGTATTATGCTATATTTTATATTAATGAATATAGAACTGGCTGCTGAATTCTTTCAGATAATGTTTTGGGTCCTTATTGATATAATAATATTATTTTATTACTTTATTTTCTGCCTATTTATATGCTGAATTAAAATGATATTTTTCTACTATTGGGTTATTCTCAAGTATTTGAATTAAAACCCACTTGGTTCAGTGTATTATTTTGATATGTAAGGGGAATCTTAGCTGTTGGCACTTGGTGATTTTCAAATCAATATTCACAAGTTTGGTTTATAGCTTCTGTTTTCAGTACTTAGGTATTTGTTCTAGTGGTTTTGTAAAAAGAATTAGAAAGCATTAATTCTAACTTTACACTTTAGGACAATTTAAAAAGCTTCTGAATTATCTGTTTCTTGAAGTTTTGAATGAATTCATGCATGAAATTGTCTGGAACTTTATTGAGAAATAGATCTTTGACATCTTTCTCAATTTCTTGCTTGGTTTTGGGTCTATTCAAATATTCTATCTTTTGTTGAGTCAGTTTGCAGTGCAGTACTTTCATAGTTATAGAAAATTCTCTATTCATACTCTCAAAGTTATTAGCACATTTTGGAGAAACAGTTTTTTACAATCCTTTCAATCAGTTCCACTTTTCACACCCTTAAGTTTGTATGTTAATATATTCTTTTTATTAACAAAGTACTTTATCTTTATTCAAAGAAGTAATTATTTTATATATTTATCAATTCTTTTTCTATTTTCATACATTAATGTATGCTTTTATATGTATTAACTCAATTTCTCTTTTCAATTATTTCCTATACTTATTATTTCTACTTCTCCTCCTTTCCTATAAATAAGTGTATGTTCTTATATTTATCAATTATATTGTTCTGTTTTTCTTAACTGTTTTTCAGTTCTTTTTCTTATATTTTTACATTGAACATGGCATTCATTTGAATTCTTTCTATTTGGAGGGTGAGGAATATGCTTATAATTCTGCTTCTTTTCTTTCTTTCTTTTTTTTTTTTTTTTTTTAGCAAATCTTTAGCCTCAGGCCACCCTTTATGAGAATGCCTTCTGTATCATTGTGTTCTAATGACTCCGATATTGTACTTTTGTCTCCATGGCCTAAAAGTTATTCCACATTTAAAAGAAACTACTTCAAAAACACCCATTGGTTGAGAGATTTGATTTCCTCCATTGTTTTGTTTCTGGGTTGGATTGCATTATTGTTGGGAATTTCTACTCTTTGGATTTTTGAATTTGCACCAAGTCTGACTTAGGATCAATAGATGTAAACGATGTAAACAACCTGTGTATGCTTTTTCTATCTGTCTGTAGGAATGTTGATACGCTATATGTATGGATGATGTTGTTCAGAGGTGTCTGTATTTAACTGCTGTTTTATATCTTTGAGATTTTTCAAGAATGGGATATTATGATGATGCTGCCAACATCTGCTATATTTCAATGATTTTTTATTCTTGCTATATCTGGAAGGTTTCCTTACATATTCCAAAGTGTAGGAGAGGTGATGATAAAGTGGTTTAAATGGTACTGGGTGTAGAATAAATAATTTTGAATAACACGGTGAGGAAGTCATTTCCTTTCTTTTGCCATCAGGTTTTGGGGATGATGGAAGACACCTCAGCTTGGTGCTGTTAGCACATTTCCATCCTTTTGCTGATTCTGCTCATTCCATGTGATAACAGAGAAGAGCAGCTGAGATCAGAATATTTGACAGAATCTAGGGTTTTGTGGGGAAACCTTCTGTTGGCTGGCATGCATATCCCACCTCTCTTCCTCTGACCTCTGCATCGTGATCTGTGGATGCTATGAAGGTAGCAAACATGGACTTCTGCTTTTCATTCTGGAAGGCTCAGGGGAGGATACTATATAATAAAAGCCTAGGTGGTGTCATTTGTGATATCATCACAAGATGGCTACAACGGAATGGCCACAACAAAATGGCTGGCAGGGGAGGGCAGATGGGGGTGACCAGGCCAGCAGGGGAGGGCTGTTGGGGATGAGATCAGGCCGGCAGGGGAGGTCAGATGGAGGCGACCAGGTCAGCAGGGGAAGCAGTTAGGCATAATCAGGCTGGCAGGGGAGTGGTTAAGGGGGTGATCTGGCAGGCAGATAGGCAAGTGGTTAGGAGCCAGCAGTCCTGGATTGTGAGAGGGTTTAGGCCTGATCCCTGTGGGTCTCAGATTGGAGAGGGTGCAGGCTGGATGAGGGACACCCCCCCACACACACACCCATGCACAAATTTTGTGCACTGGGCTTCTAGTATTTTAATAAATGGAGATTGAGCATTAGGCACTTTGAGGATTCCACTGTGATACAGCAGGTGTCAAATCTTGTTTCAGAAAATGGCACCATGAGCAGCCCACTGGGACAGGGTACACTGGGTGAGTATGTGGTAGTGGGGGTGATGGGTGCAGGTTAGTTGGTCTGTTGGTGTGTCTCTCAGACAGTTTATGAGACATACATGGTGGTCAGAACTGAGTAGTCAGGTCAGGATGAATCCTCAGGGAAGCCTGAAAATAAGAAAGGTTCATCCTTTGCTTGAAGGGACAAGCAAAGTCTTCATTTTTCTTTTCTTTGTAATT
Source organism: Murina feae (assembly GCA_004026665.1). Classification (NCBI taxonomy): domain Eukaryota; kingdom Metazoa; phylum Chordata; class Mammalia; order Chiroptera; family Vespertilionidae; genus Murina; species Murina feae. The sequence goes on from PVJC01006521.1 coordinate 20,937, forward strand.
TTATGATGATGTTTTAAGCACATCAAAAATATGGCGAATGACATAATACATATGAAAACATGTTGTTTTTAGAGGATTCAAGTGTTTTGAGAGCTCCCATTTCCATCTTGAAACTCAAACAATGTGTTCACATATATTCTTCCTAATTTATCTATATATTTTTTTTGCATTTGTTGTATTTTTAAATGGGTGGCTGTGTGCAAAAATTGTAATCTTCCTTTTCACACATACGTATATTCATATGTCATATAATGAACTCATAATTCATTGCATTTGCATCCGTTGCTCTCTTCTTTCACTCCACATCTGCATGCAAGAGCTCCGTGATGCCATATCCTGTTGGTAGTGCTTTCTGGAAAATACTGCTGATAGGAAATGTGCTAAAATGCATTCACTGACTCTGATTCCTCTTTTGAACAATTCCAACATAACCCTGGTAAATGGCCTCTCGGTTGCAGCTGTGTGGACACAGGAATGACATCTCCTGGATGTGTTAATCAGAAGTAACTCTTCCCCATCCTCACCGGGTGCCCTGAGCACTATCGATGAGCTCAGGTGTTGTTTCAGAATTTAATATCCAGCATCTTCACACCTTCTTTCTTCCATGCTTTTCCTTTCCATCAACATCTCCAGAGATTTCTTGTGTTTAATGTAACTTTTGAAATCACAATGCTGTATTTTTGAATCTAAGTATGTTTCACTTTGTTAAAAGAATTGTATTTACATAGGACAAGGCAATCTCATTGTTTATATTTCAGATAAAATCAGAAGAGCAAGTGAAAAGCACATTTTTTCACCTATCTTTGGTTAAAAGGCATTTGAAGTAAAGATAGTTTTGCCAAATTGAAAAGAAAAAGAAATAACCAAAACATCAGACTGCCCAGGTGTGTGTATGCATGAAATAAAATTCATGGGCCAGCATGCAATCTGCCAGAAGTCCTTTCAGGCCTGTTTCCAAAAATCCTGTGATTTGCTGAAATCAATCCCAGACTCCTTACGCCTATGGCCTGCCGCATATGTGATTTATCAGCTCCTTCCCAGATATGATCAGAGAAGGCTGATCGTAGTCCTCCCGCCCCCACCTGGGTCCTACTGGCTTCCAAGCATGTCGAGCTCCAGGACTGAACTGCAGTTGATAAACAAGAGACAGTGCTCTCTGCCCTGTGCCTGAGAGGAGACGATGGAAGCTCCAGGGGTGCCCACACCTTTGCCTTCCTTTCATGCTCTGATGTCAAGGTGTCTGGTTGATGTTGCCAATTTCATAAACCTGACTTCTCTTTTTCTTTCTTGTTGTTTTCCCCTTTAGATGGAATGAGCAGACTGAGTGGAGTCTTGGAACCTGAGGTTTCTTGTGTATGCAGGACAGTGGATAGGGTAGGATTTCTATGTCAATGATGCCTATACTTAAACCATCTTATGCAAACATAAGGACACCTAAATGTGGAGTCTTTTAATTGGCTTTCTTGATGAAGGATGTGACAAGACATAATTGGTTTTTGTTGCTGTTGTTGCTAAAAGGCAATAAAGAAAGTCACGCTGAATCCTTAAGCGCCAACTTATTAGAATAAACACAACACCAAGCTAGAGGTCTCCATGAGTTGTTTTTGGTTTTGTTTTTTGGTTGCTTTTTTTTGGTTTTGTTTTTGAGTGCTTGTGTGAAAAAGCTGGTGGCCAAGATTCTTTGAAAAATAGTTATTTAGACACCTGTTCAAGAGAAGAGCAAGTAGATAGTAGGATTTGAAACATTAAAAATGTGAAGTATCTCAAAGATACTTGCAGAATGACTTGCATAAAACAAATACTGTTTGGACTCGATTGTGAAGTAAACTTCAGCTTTCTGAGGCCCTCCTGTGTCCTCCTCAATGGGCATTCTTGCTGTGGCTTTCCTATATGTGTGGTGTGGGCAGGAATGCAGCCCCAAAGAGGTCTTGGGTGGACTATGACCCCAAGCCATCTCTACCCCCTGTAGACATGTTGCTGGCATCCTGGCCTATTTTTTAAAATATATTTTTTATTGATTTTAGAGAGGAAGAGAGAGGGAGAGATAGAAACATCAATGATGAGAAAGAAGCATTGATTGGCTGCCTCCTGCATGGCCCCCACTGGGGATCAAGCCCGCAACCCGGGCATGTGCCCTTGACTGGAATCAAACCCGGGACTCTTCAGTCTGCAGACTGTCACTCTATCCACTGAGCCAAACCAGCTAGGGCTATTTTTTTAAATTGATTTTTAGAGTATCAAGTACTGTGTGAGATACAGGTGATGCACAAGTGACTACACCTTCCTATAACCTCAGAACTGATTAAATAAAGCAGACGTGTGACACATAAAGGCGGTGCAATGGAATAACATGAATAACATGGGTACTGACAAAAGAGAATAGGGATATACTGATAGTATGGGAGTTAGAACATGGAGGAAAAAATGGTATGTGACACACGTTAGAATTTTGCTGGAAAACTGTTTCCCTGCCAAGTTGTGTTGCTGCTCAGCATTTCTCTGAAAAAACTTTTCACTGTCTTATTTTCACCATGCCTAGCAGTAATGCCCTTCTGTGTCCCCAACTATGTACCAAGAGGTTCTGTATTAATTGTTTCTTAAACTTCCAAATCTTCCAAGTGCATGTAGTTCCTAACTGAAAACCACAGAGACTGTAGACAGGAGAACTGTTTCCCCAGCTCTGCTAAGCTCAGGTCCACAGCCAAGAGGCTCATGGGAGTGTTTATAGAACATTAGGGTGTCCATCAATTTATCCTGGAGTATTAAGCAGCACTTACAAAGCGTGGGGAAGAGATCTAACGTTGCATATTAACACATTGCCTAGTGAAACACTGGGGCAGAAGTATAGATACAGCATGTAACATTTATGCAAAAATATTAACCAAATATGTGATATACAAACACACATGCGCTTGCTCTCTCTCTCTCTCTCTCTCTCTCTCTCTCTCTCTCTCTCTCAAATTCATGGACTTGAATCTAATCCTATGCTTTAAACCACTTTGCAGTATCATATATTTTTAACAGTTGCTGCACTTTTTCTACTACCTTTCTTGGGGCACTGCCTAGCACAATTACATGTATGCTTATTTTATTTCATGAAACTAAATTCTTCAGTTGCAAATTCTATCTATGGACATTGAAACTTTGGAAAAACCGAGTCTGAGGTTCTAAAATGCCACCTTTTGAAATACAACTTAGTCTGACCCTGGTGCTACCCACCCTTCTTAGAAATGGGCAAGTCGCTAAATCCCTTCCAACAATAGCCCATTCACATGTCTGTGCCTGTATCTAGCAATAGACGTTGACCTCTATGGTTTCGTGTTTTTATGGAACAGTGGTTTTGAAAGGAGTACTTCTCATCTGAAACAGTGAGGACTTCCCTGGAATAAGTCAAAGACAAGATTTCTGCTACAGTTTATCTTCTGCCAAATTTCTTCCAGGACATCCATTCATATGTAAGCACCTGCTCTGTGAGAGATAGTTAGCTAGGCCTGGGTGTGCCAGGATGAATGAATAGACCTGATCCCTATGGCACGGCATTCCATCTCAGGGTTGGTAACACAAATAGAATGAAAACACATACAACCACCAGGTCAAGGAACCTGCACAGCTTAGCTGGATGATCAGTGGAGACCCTGGGGGCAATGACATTTGACCTATGTCAGCACAGGGAGGTATAGATGAGATGACTCAGGCAAAGGAAGAGCATTTGGGAGGATTGAGGCATGAGAAAGAACTGGCTTGATTAGGTGCCTAGAGCAGGGAAGGGTCAGGTAATGAATGTTCTGATCTTGAGAGCTGCGCTGTAGTCTCATATTTCTCAATTACTCAACCCTGTAGTGGTAGAACAAAAGCAGCCATACATGGTGTGTAAATGAATGAGGTGGCTGTGTGCGAATAAAACTTTATTTGCAAGAACAGGTATTGGACTGGATTAGACCTTAGTTTGTCGATGTCTGGACAAGAATGTGAGGAGTAAGTGGTTCCACACAGGGGCATGGAGGAAGGAGATGGCTGGAACATGCAAAGTCTTGGTGCCTCCATGATAGAGTGGACAGGAAAAGTCCTGGTCAGGTCCATCTGGGATGGAATGTTTTCTGACCCTTACCAGTTTCATGACCTTGGGAAAGTAGCTTAACCTCTCCTGATTTCCATATCATCAAGGAGATAATCATACCTGCCTGGTAGGGGAGTTATGAGAATTAAGTGAGACAACACTTATCTGGTAGGTAGTGGACACAGTCAACAAATTCAATACATCTTATTTCCTCTAACCCATGTGAGGGTCTGTGACATCTGGGGTGTAGAAAGAGGATATGATGTGTTCAGTGTGGTATGGCCAAGCAACTTCAGGCAGTGCCACTCTTTGGGGCTCAGAGGGCTCCCTGAGACAGCCTTTGGAGAATGGCTCCACAACTCCTGAGAACTTCTCTAGAGATCAGGAAGGCTCCTGGCTGCGCATTTCATTTTTCATTAACTCCAGAGAAATGATGGGAAGAGTTGTGCTTAATTGCACAGCATGGCTTTAATGTAATTTCTTTTCCTAGGTTCATTTAGTGATTTTAAAAAATAAATTCATTTTTAAATGAGTGAAAGCAAAGGGCATTTTACATTCTGTGTCAGAATGAGTCAAACATCATTGCTTCTAATAAGTAAAAACATCCGACCCATTAATGTCACTAAAATATTATTCTGTTTGTATTCCCCTTTGGGGCTTCTCTACAGAATAGCTGGATAAAGTATGAAAAAATTTTAAAATACTAGATTGGTCCAGCTCACATGGCTCAGTGGTTGAGTATCGACCTACAAACCAGGAGGTCATAGTTTGATTCCTGGTAGGGGCACATACCCAGTTTGTAGGCTTGATCCCAAGTAGGGGGCATGAATGGGGCAACCAGTAAATGATTCTTTTTCATCATTGGTGTTTCTACATCTCTCTCCCTCTCTCTTACACTCTGAAATCAAAAAAAGTATATTTTAAAAATACCAGATGGAGGAAAATTATCTTTTTGCATATACATATAACAATTAATTATCCTATATAATCCTATAAAATAAAAGGCTAATATGCAAATCAACCAAACAGCAGAATGAACAGCCACTATGATGCACACTGACCACCAGGAGGCAGATGCTCAACCCAAGAGCTGCCCAGTGGGAGTGCAGCTAAGCCAGAAGCCAGGCTCATGGCTGATAAGTGCAACAGCAATGGTGGGAGCCTCTCCCACTTCCATGGCAGTGCTAAGAATGTCCAACTGACATCCTCCAAGGGCTCCCAGACTATGAGAGGACACAGGAATTTTGTGCACTGGGCCTCTAGTCTATACTAATAAAAGGGTAATATGCTAATTAGACCAGATGTCCTTCTAGACAAAGCTGGCAGCTGGAGAGAAGCCAGGGGGGGTCTCAGGTGCCAGAGGGGAGCTGGTACCAGCAGCTGGGGGAACGAAGGCCTACTCTTGCACAAATTTTCGTGCATCAGGCCTCTAGTAATACATAAAATATAATTATAGAAAATAATATGCAATTATAATAGTAACTAGAGGCCCAGTGCACAAAAATCATGCACAGGTAGGGTCCCTAGGCCTGGCCCACGATCAGGGCTGATCAGGTTCCCTGCCTTCTTTCCTTCCTGCCTTTTCCTTCCTTCACTCCCTCAGTAACCCATCGCCACCACTGGTCACCTGCCATGTTCCGCACCACCCCATGGTGGTCAGCGCAAGTCATAGCAAGCGATTAAACTCCCGGTCGAACTCCCAGGGGGGCCATTACATTTAGCCTTTTATTATATAGGATTACAAATGTAAGTAATGATATAACATATTAATATATAGTTATTCTTAGTTATATTAAAATATGCACCCATAAGCCCCCCCACACACACACACACTATATATATATATATATACTAGGGGCCCAGTGCACAAATATTTGTGCACTCGTGGGGGGATCCCTCAGCCCAACCTGTGCCCTCTCGCAGTCTGGGACACCTCAGGGGATATCCACCTGCTGGCTTGCCTAGCCAGACTGAGTGAGGGTCTGATGGCTGTTTGCAGGATGGCCAAGCCCCCCAGTGGGACTCTCACCCCATGGGGGTGTGGTCAGCCTGGGTGAGGGGCTGAGGGCCGTTTTCAGGCTGCCCACAGTTCCTTCAGGGTTTGGATCTGTACTGGGGTGCCTGGGCAGCCTGGGTGAGGGGCTGAGGGCCATTCTCAGACTGCCCACAGCTCCCATTGACCCAGTGGGCTGGGATCAGGTTTCTGGGGTTTATTTATCTTCTATAATTGAAACTTTGTTGCCTTGAGCAGAGACCTAGGCCAGCAACAAAGATTTCTGTTTGCTTCAGCTCTGTGGCTTCTATAATTGAATGTTGCCTTGAACAGAAGCTCAGCCGGCCTAGGCAGGCAGTTTCCTCCATTGCTGGTGCAACAGAAGCTTCCTGTTTGCTCCAGCTTTGTGGTTGCTGGCTGCCATCTTGGCTGGGTTAATTTGCATACAGCTGCTCTGATTGGCTTGGCTAGTGGGTGTGGCTTAGGTGTAATGGAGTGGCAGTTACTTTGCATATTACTCTTTTATTAGAGCAGATCAATATCTTGATCCTTTTTATTAATTGAAACTTTTATTAATTAAAACTTTTAATCCCATTTATTGCACCCCAATAAACTTTTAGTCCCATTTCTTTATTCCATTGCACCTGCCTGCCGGGTGGTTGTTTAGATACAGTGGATGGATATTAGCCAAGACAGGATTTCCTAGACAGGGTTTGGGTAATGGGGTGGGGATAGCAGAAGGGGCAAGAGGTGGCTTCTGTAGCCACCTGTCCCCACTCCAGCTTTCCAGCAAAAGGTCAGGTATGTTAGTGTAATTGCCCCTTTCAAGCAGTACCCTGGTCCTCTCCCTCCCTCTCCTGAGTGCAGCATGAATTAAAGCCTATAGTGAAGAGATTGGAGCGGAGATTTACAGTTATGGATTTGGGAGGACTTCCCATGTGGTCTCTTTACCTCATTAGAGTTACTAAGTACGGGAGGCCCGTGATCCTCTGCTGACCTCCCTTGTGCTGGTCCTTGAGGGTGAGTCTTTTCTCTGTTACTCTTCCTCTTAAGCTTTTCTGCTCCCTTTTCCGTATCTTTATTTTTCTTTTCCACTCAAATCAGCGTCCTTGCTCTCTTTCCTCCTCTTTCTTTCTCTGGCTTCTCATGGCTCTCTGATGATGTTGTTTCCCTCAGCTCTTCTTGAAAACCTCTGATATAAGAGGCTCAAGGGGCAAGCCTGGGATCCATTTCTCTCCTTTCCTTCTTCCATTCTTCAACCACTTTGAGAGGGGCATCCGGGGTAAGTTATAACCTCTTTGCATCCAAATTTCCTTATCAGAGAGGGTGTGTATGACACTGTATCTCCACTTCTCACTTCAGTTTGCTGGGAAGCTCAGAGAGGAAAAACATAATGCTTTGAAGCACTGCAGTGTTTGATTGGTTCTGCAAGCTTATGTGGGAGCCATTAGAATTCTGAGTCTCTTGCTCTTTTTTTGGCCTATCTATTTGCCTGGTAATTGTCTTTTTCTTTATAAGCTGTGTGCCCTCCCTCCCTCTCTCCTCCTGCTCCATTCCTCAGTCTGTTCCTTTCTCCCCCCTGTGCTTCCTCACTCCCTCTACCCACACTCTCCCCAGTGGAAGGAATGGTGAAGGGTGTGAAGTTCCCTAAAGAGCAGGTTTATGAATGGAATCTGAAGGGGCCCTGAACTGAACTGTTATCTGAGAGAGATTTGAGGAAAGCCAGAAATGTTTTACCCAGCCACGTAGTGTACACACAGCATGATCAGGATGGCGGAGGAGCAGAGGAGGAAAGACTGGCTGGGAAATGAGCAACTGGAGTGGAAAGGGGGAAGCCCTTCAGCTCTGCAGACCTGACAATGAAAATGCAAACTGCCTGCCCTAGGTCAGCTGGGCTTCTGCTCAAGGCAACATAGTTTCAATGATAGAAGCCACAGAGCTGAAGCAAACAGCAGGCCAGCTATGGAGGAAACTACCTGCCTAGGCTAGCTGGGCCTTTTCTCACAGCAACAAATTTTCAATTATAGAAGATAAATAAACCCCAAAACCTGATTCTAGCCAGCCCTTGCTTGGACATTGGGTCAATGGGAGCTATGGGCAGCCTGAAAATGGCCCTCAGCCCCTCACCCAGGCTGCCCAGGCACCCCAGTACAAACCCAAACCCTGAAGGGACTGTGGGAAGCCTGAAAACGGCCCTCAACTCCTCACCCAAGGTGGCCACACCCCCATGGGGTGAGGTTCCCCAGTTGGGGGCTTGGCCAGCCTGCAAACAGTGATCAGCCCCTCACTCAGGCTGGCCAGGCAGGTGGACATCCCCTGAGGGGTCCCAGACTGTGAGAAGGCACAGGCTGGGCTGACACCCACCTCCCACGAGTGCACAAATTTTTGTGCACCGGGCCCCTAGTATACTATATTTATAAATTTTGTGCTTGTACATTTCAAATTTGTGTGTGTGCGTTCATGTGTGTGCGCATGTGTGTGTGTGTGAGAGAGAGTGTGTATCTGTGTGTGCAGGCTCATGAGTGCATGTTTTACTATAACTAAGAATAACTACACTGCTAAAATGAGAAATGGAGAAGGATGTTACCATGCTTGCTTAGTAACTTACTTAAATAATTACAAGCACACTGTGGTTTTATTTCTTTTTTTAAAATATATTTTATTGATTTTTTACAGAGAGGAAGGGAGAGAGATAGACAGTTAGAAACACTGATGAGAGAGAAACATTGATCAGCTGCCTCCTTCACCCCTCCTAATGGGGATGTACCCGCAACCCAGGTACATGCCCTTGACCGGAATCAAACCTGGGACCTTTCAGTCTGCAGGCCGATGCTCTATCCACTAAGCCAAACCGGTCAGGGCTGGTTTTATTTCTAACCTCATTCTTTGAATGACTGAGGGGAGGATCATGAACATATGAAGAATCAGAGGAGAAAGCCTACTAAATGGGGAGAAATAACTTTTCTGACTCAGCTGGTCCCAGTCAGGTTAGAGGGAGGCAGCCCTGGCTTCAGTTCTCCATGGTGCACATGGGGTTTTGGTCTGAGAGTTTCTCCTTTGAGAGCCAGTGTGGGGATGATACCAGGACTGTGCATGTGTGCACGGAGAAGGGAGTGGCTCAGAAAGGCTCAGAGCAATTCCGAACTGAAGCCCCACCAACACGGACACTGAAATGGAATAATCAGCAAAGATCTGCCTGTGTGCACACACAAGGACACCCATTCAGCTTTGATTTTGTGCTTCAAAGCCAGCACGTGTAATTGAATGTGTCTAAGTATCACTTGGGTTTGTTTTCAGAGGTGAGAACTTCAGGGTCCTGTGCCCTGAGATTCATTTAGGATGTTGGGAGACAAGACCCTGGAATCTGAATTGATGTTAAGTGCCTTGGGTGTTTTCATAAAGATGAGCTATGTGCCATAATTGATAAACAACCCTGTAAGTAATGAGATGACTGTTAAAAAAATGGTTGATTTTTAAAAGCCAATTTATTTATGGTATTTGCCTCTCTCTCTCTCTCTCTCTCTCTCTCTCTCTCTCTCTCTCTCTCTCTCTCTCCCTCGGAGTCCAGCTCCAAATCTAATGATCAGAACATTTCAATATGTACCCATGTATGTCAATCTATGAATTTTCAAGAGTTACACCCAAATCTTTTTTCCCCACAAATTCAAAGGATGGATTATTTGACACTTAAAAGATTTTTTCCAAACCAGTAATCTAGGAGGATCCACACGCATTTCCTTGGCAATTTTGAACATGTATTTTTAGAATTAAGTGGCCACGAAGGAGGAAGCACCCACATGTCTGCTTTGGGGTAATTGCTGCCCACTGTTGGTTCACTCCACCTCAGAACAGGTGTAGAGGTCGAGAATCATCCCTCCTGATTGACATTTTGCAACTGATGGTTTCAGAGGCCAAACTATGTTGTGAAAAACTTAACTTGTCGGAGAGCTTTCAGGAGATATTTGACATTTAAAAGATTTTTTCCAAATCAATAATCTAGGAGGCTCCACATGCATTTCTTTGACTATTTTGAACATGCACTTCCCAAAAGGAATTTTTTTCCCCAATGGAGTTTAAGCAACTATCTCTACCAAGAAAATCTGCTCTCCAATGCAGTAGTTATGTGAGTGCAACAGATTTTCCTTGTCATTTGTCTGTTATCATGAACTAATTTAACAGGCTCTATTTTTTGTTTGAGAAATAAGAAAGATGGTTTGGCCCTAACTGGTTTGGCTCAGTGGATAGAGCATTGGCCTGTGGACTAAAGGGTCCCAGGTTTGATTCTAGTCAAGGGCATGTACCTTGGTTTCAGGCACATCCCCAGTAGGGAGTGTGCAGGAAGCAGCTGATTGATGTTTCTCTCTCATCAATGTTTCTAACTCTATTCCTTTCTCTTCCTCTCTGAAAAATAAAAATTAAAATATATTTTAAAAAAAGAAAGATAGTTTGGATTTCTCTATAGAAAATGCTCATGCCATGGACTACACACATGCTGTTGACTGTGGAAAAAATGGAATGCACAAAAGTTCTGGAGTGAGAATGAAAAAAATCTAATATAATAAAAGAGTAATATGCAAATTGACCGATACCTGAGACACCTAAGCCACGCCCACCAGCCAAGCCACGCCTCCCAGCCAACCAGAGCAGCTGTACGCAAATTAGCCCAGCCAAGATGGAGGCCAGCAGCATGGAGCTAGACCAACCAGAGGCTTCTGTTGCAACTGCCTGCCTAGGCTGGCTGAGCCTCTGCTCACGGCCATGCCCACCAGCCAATCAGAGCAGCTGTATGCAAATTAACCCAGCCAAGATGGAGGCTGGCAGGGCGGCTCTGCACTGGGAGCCTCTGTGGCCGGCATAGCTGTGCCAGGTGTGTCAGCTCAGTGTGGGGGGTCCAGCCTGGGACCTTCTCAGGGCATCCAGGAGCTCCCGTCCCGGGTCCACTGCATGGTTCCGCCCCCCGGGGGTCTCCACCAGGCGTGCGGGAGAGCGGGTCCTCCATGGGGCTTGTAGGAGCAGCCGTCCTGGGTCTGCTGCCTGGCTTTGCCCCCCAGGGGCCTCCTTGGGGGCATGCAGGAGCACCCGTCCAGGGTCCGCTACTTTCATCTGCCCCCCAGGGGTCTCCACAGGGCATGAGGGAGTGTCTGCTGCACAGTGAGGAGAATCCGAAGCCAGTCCACTGCCCGGCTTCACCCCGGGTGTGTTTGCTCAGCATCAGGGCCCCACCGAGGGTTCCTGCACCAGTGTCTGCCCCTAGCTCACCACCCAGCTCTGCACCAGGTGTGTCCCCTCAGTGGTGGGGGCCCACTAGGCGTGTGTGATTGTGGGCCCTTTGGTGGGAAACGTCCAGGCCTGCACTCACCAGCCCTCCCACCCCCCCAGTACATGAACCCTAAAGGGGCTGTGGGCAGCCTGAAAATGGCCCTCAACCCCTCACCCAGGCTGGCCAGGCATGCCAGCAGGTGGACATCTCTCCCCTAGGTGTCCCAGACTGCAAGAGGGCACAGGCCGGGCTGAGGGACCCCCACCCCCTGAGTGCAGAAATTTTTGTGCACCGGGCCACTAGTAACTGATAATAAAGGCTACTGCTTATTTCAGTGCTTTTACAGTTATCACTATTGGGAACTAGGCACAAGGATCAATGCTCTACACATATTAACTTATTGAATCCTTGATACGACTCCTTTAAATCATTAATGGAGGTGGAAACTGGGGCTTACAATGTTAAGTAACATTCTCCAGACCTCACTGGTGGATTCCAGTTCCCAACCTCATCCCCAGTTTAGTCATGAGACTAAACTGACTCCATATTTGCGTTTGCCTGGCTTCCTTACCTTTTAGGAGCCAAGCAGACTTATATAATGCAACCTCACTGAATTACTATTTCCATCTCCAAGAAAGTAAACACAGAACATAACATCAATGGGTTATTTTAAAGAGTGCATCACCTGGTCAAATTTGTTTCTTAAAGTTATATGTACATGTCAACTCTAGCATTAAGAACAATACTAAAATAATTGTGATATTGTCACATTTGTATGGGAGCATGCAGTATCAATTCCTGCTATGAGTCTAGTTATCCACTTGACATTTAACTATAGCTACACAAAACCTGGCTTAATTGGAGGTGCCTGGTGGTACAGTCAATGGGGATTTTCAAAGGTCAATGATATGATCCCAAGCTAATCATCAATATGACTTACATAGACAGCCAGAGTCAACTTCCCTTGCCTCTTCTCCCCCCTGGGGCATTTATTAAACACTAGAGGCCTGATGCATGAAATTTGTGCAAGGGGTTCCGCCCTCACCGCCACAAGCAGTGGCTTGTCTCAGCTTAGTCTGGAAGGTCGTCCAGAAGGTCATTTGGCTGTCTGGTCTAATTGGCTTATTAAACTTTTATTATTATAGATTTGTATCTAAGTATTTATGACCAAATTTACAGTTGCTAGTAAGAGCAGAGACAAGGATCACATTCACACATGTATCAGAAAACTTAATTCTGGCTGTAACTTAAATTTTTCTTAAGAACAAAGCAGATGAAGCTAATCTTTAGAGTAAACAGGATATCAAATTAAAAGAAGCTATCTTCTAATTTCCCAGAGATCCAGCAATGGCATACTTGTACCTGAGTTCTTGTGTTTTCTGCTGCTGTTGTTTATGTGTTTGTTTTCATTCTGAACATTGTTCTCTATATTAGCTCAAGCTCAGCCATTCAGAATACAAGATTGGTTTTTATTTATGCCAAGTTCAAAGTTTGTTTGAAAGAAAGTAATTATTTTCTAAAAGCATTATAGTGATCAATTAGAACTGTGGTCAAATAGCCATATATGTGGACTTCACTCACATCAACCTATAGAGACTTCATTCACGCTTATTGACCTGAATGCTATGTAAAAGAGAACATTTGAATCTCTCCATTTTAGGTCTTGGGAGAATGCTAGGTAAAGAGAAGTCTGAGGGAGGGGGAAGAAACAAAGAAATTCATTGGTCATTAATTTATTGATGCTTTACTAAGTGCCAGGATCTGTGCTGGTCAGTGAGGCATATTGATAACAATAATAATTATACAACATCAGAATAACCACATCAACTATTTATTGAGCAGGTACACATACCAATTGCTATGCATTATCTGTAATTCTTCCAACAGTTCCATGAAGTGAGTATTCTTTTTCATCTCCACTTCACAAATGAAAGAAAGGAACTATGGCTTAGAGAAGTTGAGTAATTTGTCAAAGTCAAGGAAAGTGGCAGGGCTGTGATTTAAACCCAAATCAGCTGCTTCCCTTCCAGAAGCCTGTTAGAGAGAAGGATATAGTAAAGCACTACCAATGAATTGCATTTAATCAGAAATAGTACAGATTTATTAACTGATTGATCAATTATAAATTTTATGTTGTAATTTAATCGCTGCTTAACCATGTGTTTTAGTTAAAAAAAAGAAAAAAGAAAAAAGAAAAGACCTTCTTGGAGATCAAGCACTGTTGTCTCAGTATCGTAACTTTGTAGTAGATATCTCCTGGTTTTGGATCTATTATCTATCATCCTTCTTTTTGTAAGGGCACCCTGAACCTTTTGGAGGAACCTCTCCTCCATTTTCAATTCACATGGTTTGGATGGAGACATAGATTTAGCTAGTAAGTGTAATTTCACCTCTCTGTCCAATATGATTGGACCAGAGGTGGGCACATGATCCAAGTCATCCAACCACAGTCAGTCCTGGCCTTTATGCTAATATTTGGGAAGTGTGTTCTCTCTTTGGCCCTGTCATGGTGAGGTGTCTCCACTTGGAACCTGAAACTGAAGTAAGTCAACAATGTAGAAGACAAATCTAAGATGGAGAGAAATACATTTGTCATGATAGCATTTCTGCTCTTGATCAAGTCCCATATCAGGGCAATGTCATCTGTGGACCTAATATTACTTAAGTGATTGATTCCCATTTGGGCTTAAGCCAGGTTTACAGGATTTTTGTTTGCTTGTTTGTTTGTTTTCTGTCATTTGTAATTAGAGGAGTTTGGATTATTATTGTAACTACCCAGTTAAAGTGGGAGACTCAGTGCTGGAACAAAATTAACTTTCTATAGGCCCACTTTTCAAACATTTATAAAAATACTAGAGCCTTCGGGAGATGTCCACTTGCCAGCAGGGAGCAGGCCTAAGCTGCAGTCAGATATCCTTAACACTACTGAGGAAGCAGGAGAGGCTCCCACCACCACTGTTGTACTGGCAGTTGTCAGCCTGGCTTGTGGCTGAGCAGAGCTTCCCCTGTGGGAGTGCACTGACCACTAGGGGACAGCTCCTGCATTGAACTTATGCCTCCTGGTGGTCAGTGTGTGTCATAGTGACCAGTCATTCCCAGTCATTCTGCTGTTAGGGTCAATTTGCATATTACCCTTTTATTATATAGGATAAAGGTCTGATGCATGGGTCAGCTGGTTTGCCCTGAATCAGGGAGGGGATCCCGCTGGGGTGCCTGGCCAGCCTGGGTGAGGGGCTGATGGCTGTTTGCAGGCTGGCCATGGCCCCCAGTGACCCAAGCTCCCAGCAAGGCTGGCTGGAAGCAGGTATCTGGGATTTAATAATCTTCTATACTTGAAACTTTGTTACCTTGAGTGGAGGCCACAGCCAGCCAGGGAAGGTGGGAAGCTTAGCTTACTCCATTGCTGGGGCAACCAAGCCTCCTGCTTGCTCCAGTTCCATGGTTGCCAGCCACCATCTTGATTGGGTTAACTTGCATATAGTCGCTCTGATTGGCTGGTGGGCGTGGCTTGAGGTGTAGTGGAGTGACATCAATTTGCATGTTTCTCTTTTATTAGTGTAGATTGTAAATTAAACATCTTTACATTCAATTGAATCAGTATTCCTTCATTTAACTCTCTTAGCTGTGTGACCTTGAGCCAGCCCCTTAGTCACTCAGAATGTCAGTGTCTACTTCTATAAACCATGGATATAAAAAACACTTTTTCTGGTTTTGAAGGTGATGTAAGACCCAAAATATGTAAGGACTTTGAGATCTGCAAAGAATGGTACAGATTGGAAGATTCTCATCTACAATCTAGGCCAGTTAGAATTGTAAAATATTTATCCTGCCTCTTCTCAATCCAACATTTTCTTTGTCACTATACTTTTCAGGGAAATGGGAGAACAATGATCATGTTTATCTTATTTGGAGATAAACCAACCTCTCCTATTTCCATTATTCAGTTATAGAAAGCATAACATTTATTTCCGAATGCCATTAGGAAGCTTAAAAACGAAGCCTCAAAATTGTGCTGTACTAAAATGAATGTCAACCTTTATGTAGAGGAAGGAAGACTAAGAAAAGTTTTCTTAGTCATTGATGAGTAATTAATTATGTTCCACCTCATTTTGAGAAATGGCACCTGTGTGGTTTTGAAACAATTTTAAAATAACACACAATCTGGGTTGAAATTAAGGTGTGGCAGGCAAATCAACCTAAGGGTTCTTCACATACAAAACAAGTCCTCTGCCACTCATTAAATTGTTCTCCTTTGAAGGGAGAATAGAATGCATTTCCTGGATAGGCAACTATTCAGCTTACTAATTAGAGAAGTGCTGTAGATGGTGCTTGTCAGAGTTCATCTAAAATTTATCACCACTCAACAATATGTATAGATTATGAAATGCAAGACCCAATAAAATGATATTGTCAGTCAAGTAGATATATATGTGTAGTTGTTAACTGGTATGTTTCAAAGTGGATTTACATATTTCATCCCAGGCTCACCTATTCCCCAAAGCAGACTTGCCATCTGAAGTTCATTTTGGGGGCACTAACTGTACAGACAGATGCACAACCTCTTCCATTACTCATTTTCATCAGAAATCTGTCTAGAGCTTAACTTCCTCCTCTTATATCCTGCTAGGTACTGAATGTTTGTGTTTCCTCAAAATTCATATGTTGTAATTTGAACCCTAATGTGATGGTATTTTGATGTGGAGCCAATGGTAAGTAATTAGGTCATGAGGATGGAGCCCTCATGAATGGGATTAGTGCCCTTATAAGAAGAGCTTGCTTTTGTTCTCTGCATTCTGCCAGCTGAAGATTTAATGAAAAGATGGCCATCTACAAGCCAGGAAATGGGTTCTCACAAAACACTGGTTCTGAAGGTGCCTTGATCTCAGACTCCCCAAGCTCTGTGTAAAATCAGGGACATCCAGAGCAACAGGACTCATAAGATAGATATCTGTGAATATATAAGAGGAGATTTTTTTATAGGAGATGGCTCACTCAGTTATGGAGGCTGAGAAGTCACATAATCTGCCATCTGTAAACTGGATGACCAGGTAGGCCAGTTGTGTAATCCAGTCTGAGTCCAAAGGCCTAAGAATCCAGGAACAGTCCTAGTCTGGGTCTAAAAGCCCAAGAACTAGGAGTGCTAGTGGCCAATGGCAAGAGGAGCTGAATTTCTCTGCTGAAGTGGAGAGAGTGAATTCCCCCTTCCTCCACCTATTAATTCTATTCAGGCTCTCAGCAGATTGAGTGATACCCATTACACTCAACCCACTGATTCAAATGCTAATCTTATCTATAAACACCCTCATAGATAACCCAGAACAATGCTTTATAGCCATCTGGGCATCCCTTAGACCAGTGAAGTGATTGATAAATAGATGATAAATAGATAGATAGATAGATAGATAGATAGATAGATAGATAGATACTATTAATCTTTCTTTCAGCCTTCCCCAGAGAGACCAAGAGCAGGGTAGCAGTGCCCAGGACAAAGGAAACAATCAGACATTTGGCATATTATTGAGACTGCAGGTCTCAGAGACAATAAAATTTTAGCTCAGATCCAGCTCAGTGTGGAATCAGTGGGTCTGTTAGTCCATCCTGTGTTGATTACCCCAGTTCCAGAATGCATAATTGGAATAGACATAGAAGCTGGAAGATGCCCACATTGGTTTCCTGCCTATGGAATAAGGCAACAATGGTGGGAAAGGCCATGTGGAAGCCACCAGAACTGTCTCTACTCGAGGAAAAATAGTAAATCAAAAGTAATACTGCATCCTTGGAGGCATTAGCAACACAATCAAGAAACTTAAGTATTCTAGTCTCTTATTTGGCCCATGCAGAAGCCAACTGGACTTGGAGAATAGTAATGGATTATCATAAGCTTAACCAGGTGGTGACTCCAGTTGCAGCTGCTAGATTAGATGTGATTTCATTGCTCAAGCAAATGAACACATCCCCTGCTACCTGGCCTACAGCTATTGATCTGGCCAACACTGTTTCTTGCAGACCTGTCCAGAAGGCCCACTGGACACAGTTTGCTTTCAGCTGGCAAGGCCAGCAATATACCTTCACCTTCCTGCCTGAGAGGTCTGTCAACTCTTCAGCCCTGCATCATAATTGAACTTGCAGGAATCTTGACTGACATTTTCCCTTCTGCTAGAAATCACACTGGTCTGTTACACTGATGACAACATGCTGATTGGACCTAGTGAGGAAAAAGTAGCACCCACTCTAAACCTATTGGTAGACATTTGAGTGTCAAAGAATGGGAATAAATATAATACCCAGGAGGCCTCTACTTTTGTGAAATTTCTAGGGATCCAGTGTGTGGGATGTGTCAAGACATCCCTTCTAAGGTAGAGGTTAAGTTGTTGCATCTGGCTCCTCCTGTGACCCAGAAAAAGGCACAATGCCAGTTTGGGTTTGGGAGGCAACACATATCTCATTCAGGTAGGTTATTGCGGCAACAGGTTGCAAATTAGACTGAACACTCTGATCACATCTTTCTAATTCCAGAAAATTAGAAAACTATCAGAGAGCATGAGAAAAATAAAAATCACTCAGAGATTTCCACCATATAATATTTTGCTTTAGTAATATTTACAACACTGCTTATTTTTAATGACCAAAACTGGTTTCACCATGAAGTGCATGTTTATAACATTTTCCCATTTTATGAAATATTTTGTTGACCATGTTTCTAAATGGCTATGTATTTTCATACTGCAACAAAAAATAAAGTAATTAAAAGGAAAAAGTATAACTGGATTTCCAATGCAAATTCATGTTTTTATAAAGTAAACATATCTTTTTAAAAGATAATACCCCAATTCTTCATTCATAAATAATCATTTTTTCTGAGTATACACACATTTGCATTTTTTAAAGGAAAACGTGATTGTAGTACATGTTCTATGTTGCAACTTGTTGCTTTTTCAAAGATTATATCTTGTGTCTCTGTTCATATAACTAATCATACTTCTGTAACACCACTTTTTATAACTGTACAGTCCTTGTGTGGATATACTATAAATTACTTTTCAAAAATGACCTACAATAGAAGATTTAGGCAATGGAGCATTGCAATTAAAAATCGAAGCTTTAGAATCAGAGGAACCAGTCTTCATAGCTCAGATCTGCTACTTGCCTTTTGGTACACTGCCTAGGAATCATAGTTTTCTTTGTTGTAAAAAGTTAGACTCTGGACTAATGATTTCTTCCTTTTAGACTGAAAATTAAGACAGAAGCTATATCAAAACACCAAACACAGTGAAGACATATGCTGTGCAGTTTGTATGTGCTGCCGTTATTAATTTATTAGTGTTAGCACATCATTGTTTTCATTTAGAATGTGGGTGGGAGAGAATACAGAACAGCACACCTGGGAAAGGAAGTGCTTCCCCGTGGGGGACGCTGGCTAACCTGATCAAGCGTCAGCCTTGTCTCAGAGCCGGTTCACAGTTCTCCACACTCATTCAGTCTTGACGACAGCTCTACGATGACTGACATCATTTTCCAGGTGAGGAAATGGAGGCATGGTGACCTTAGGTAACTTTCTCCCACCTGGTCTGTCTTTGAAGCCCATGCTCTCAATGACTATGTTCTGTGGCCTCTTAAACACAACTGGTTCATTATTTCCCAAACTGGAACCTGGCCTGGCTTGGAAGGTTGAAAATGCCATTTTAGCCTCCAAATTTTTGCCAGTATTGTTGCATAATTATACTATACCAAAAAAGGGAAGTGCATATATTTTTTACTCTGTAGGCTTTACTCTGTATGCTGTGGATTTGTATATCTTGTTACACACACACACACACACACACACACACACACACACACACAGGAAACTAGGCACTAAAATAACATTGAAGAGCTCATTGCCCCACACTTATATTGTCCATGAGACATCGAAGGTCTGTCTGTCTGTAACCATGGGCAGTTTTGCCCTGGCAGGAGCATGGCTGTGTGACTCTATTTTTCTGGCTATCTTTTCACCTTAGATCATACCTCAGATACCTGCTGACCGACCTGGCTGTCAGCCAGAGAGGAAAGGGCAAAGGCAGACGTGGCTGTAGTACAGTGGGAGGGAGGTCAGTGAGGGAGCGATGAGATCATTTTCCTAAAGTCAGGTGAGGTACAGAGGCAAGATCAAGGGTCTAACCTCTGCTGCTTTTTTCCTACCCAATTAGGAAATCAGTTGGGATTGAGTCTCCAATCCATGGAATCTTGCCTTCTATGTCAGTTATTAAGTTATTAAGGATTCATTCTCAGCTCCACACACACCCTTCAATGCTTTGTGACTATTATGAAAAGAACTTTACAGGTGGAACGGGTATATAATAAGACTCTGCTGTAGTTTAATCTAAGTTGTCGGTAGAGTAGTTATCAGATACTATAATGAGTGTGAGGTGCTTACGGAGATTTTGAAAGGAAAGGGTCAAGAACCTGCTTCACACCCCTTCTCTAACATAGAAATTAAGGTAATTACAGAGATAATTTTGTGAAGAGAATGATGGCGAGGTACCCTCTGCCCAAGCTCAGTGAGGGGTGCTCCGTGAAGACACAGGGGCAAATGCTTGGATTGATTCCTCGCAGTTGGGAGGCAGAAGCTGGGTCTGCTATCCTTCCATCCAGCCTTGTATTTCTTTCTCAGCATAAACTCTGATTTCATGAAGACAGGGACCGACTTTCCTCTTTTAATAAGGAGCAAGGGAAGATTATTCCCAGAGAGTAAATTCTAAAACACAACAGGAAAAAAATAACATGGGATTCTGATTATGACCACGTTCACATCTATTCAACATAGTCGTTGCGCATATGTGAGTACATTCAATCCTCTCCAGAACCAAATTTTTGCTAAGATTTTCTCTAACAGATGAAGAAAGTGAGGATGAGAGATACTGCATAACTTTCTTAAATCAGCACAGCTCGGGTAAGCTGTGATTTGAACCAGGACACCCCACTGACTCTTACTGCTACTCTGGACTGTTTCCAATGGAGTAGGACCGAGCACACAGTGACTGCAGGATTGGCTAGCTAGGATGTGGAATGCCCTGAACACACACCAAAGAGTTAAAACACCGTCAGTGACTCATCATGTGGCTAAGAAGCTTTCTCAACAGGCTGAGCCAATTGCAGAATGGACGTGGAGGTGTGTAGCCAACTCTCATTTACTTATTCAAGGAATATTTTTGAGTATCTGCAATGCACAAAATACTGGGCATGGAATGAAGAAAACAGTCAGGGTCCCTGAAGACAGGTGGCTCGCATTCCAGGGAGGGAAGCTTCACCAGATAATGTAGCTCAACCAGGTGCCACTGGTGGAATTTAACACACTGCATATGGAGCGTATTCGCTTTATTTTAGGAAGTGTGAACACAGCTGTGAACCCGAAGGTGAGTGCTGACGCCAGTGGCCGACAGGTTCTCACAGATGAGCTGACGTGTTAGAGGGGAGAGAGCCATTCTGTCTGTGTTTGAAATACTCGCTCTCTATCCAGTTCCTGCTGCTATGCCTTCAATGCCATGCATGGTAAAAAATAGGAAGAACTGAACACATTGTGAGCTCTGAGAAGCATCAGGGTGTCCTGTTGCCCAGCAGCCGTGCTGCCCAGAGCTGGGCATGTCTGCTGGTTACATCCCCACCAAAGAATGCACTCAGGGAAGGAAGTGGGGTTTTAACTCTAAAACATATTTTACAGGTAACTCTCGAACACCATCAAAACACAAAGGCATCCTGGCCAGCTTCAGTCCCTGTTTATTCTATTTTTAATAGACGCCCTAGAATGATAAAATCATGCCAAGTTTGTGGGTTTTCATGTCAGGAACTTCCAGAATGTCTCTCACTGGGGCACTAGTAGCAAACAGAACAAATTTATGAGAATGGGGGTGAGTCATTGGAAGGTCACGCCTATTAATGTAAGTTCTGCAAAAACAGCACATTTTAAACACAGGTCCCAAGCCTGGGGGAAACTGGAAGAATGAACTGCCTTGTTCTAAGGCTGTGCATTTTGTATGAAAAATGAGCCGCACGTGGACATCCCCGCACATCTTAGCTGACGCGTTCACCATTTAGAAGATCTCTGGGCACACACTGGCGACTAGATGCTGCCGTGTGGACAGCATTTGCTTCCAGGAAAAGTTCTCAAAGAAAGAAGAAAGAAAGCACTCACTTCTCTGCACCAGTTTAATATTTTCTGTATTATGTTTGAGTCAGTAATTATTTAAATTTGAGAGTGACATCGGTGCTTATGATGTTAGGCAAGAAAAAAAGGCCCAAAAGCACAGAAGGAAGAATATCCATGAAAGAGGAGAAAACGGGACACCCGGACCATCCTTAGCCCAGACTTCATGGGTATAGAGTTCCACACTCTCTCTCCACAGTAGACGCACAGGAGAATGAGCAGAAATGATAGTGAAGGTGGTTGATTGAAGTAGTGGCCCTGCCCCCTCTCCTCTAGGCACCTGTTTCCTTGCCATTGTTCTCACCTCTGACTTGGCCTCTACTTGCCTTGGCCAATGTCCCTTGGGAACTGTCCCGGCAGGTTTGAGGCTTGCACCCTCTGGTGTGTCTGTCCCTGCCACAGACCATTGCTCTAGGAAGGATGGGCAGCACATGGAAGGAGTGACCCAGACCTGAGTAAACCCTGGTCCCCTCTGCAGGTGGCAGCTGCCACAGAGCTGCCCAGCCCAGCCCAGCCTAAAATGCCTATGGATGTTATTTTTCTACCAAAAAAAAATGCTTCTTTCCAAAGTCTATGATCTCTTTCTCTCAACTGTGGTGGAATGAAAGAAAGCCAGGATGGTCTGAAGGTATTGCCAGGCGACGTTTTCCTAATCATTTTTACAACTATTGACACAAGTGTGAGGGCCCCGTCCCTGCTCCCCTCCAGATGAATTGTAGATGCACTGACATATGTGCTCCTATGGGCAGCAACTGCATGCTGATGACTCAAAGGTTTCTCATCTCATTTTCGGCAGCTGAATAAAGGATGCCAGCGTGTGAATGAATATTTTATAAAGGAGACATGGTGGCTGTGGGACGCGAATAGCTGCTTGGCTTTGACTGTAGGGAGTGGTGTAATGTCACCTGTTTGTAGCTGACAAGTTCAGTGCCGAAGGTGGGTGGGGGGGGGAGAACGAGTCTGATTGTCTAACAGGAAAGTTGGAGTTTTTATTATAATCTGAAGGCATCTGACTCGCTAAGGTGAGTAAGGAATGAAGAGATTCAACTAAAAAGTAATTAAGAAATGACTGCCCTCATTACTCTCTTAAAAGGGGGGAGGGTAATCTGATTTCCTTTCATTAACTCAAATTATATGTTGCAGGTTCTGACTAGGAGAAATCTGTCCCATTCAATAGAATGAAAATAATTTTTTGGAGCTGATGTAAATTATATTGTTTGGAGGATCTGTGGTTTTAAAAGTGATTTTAGCCCTGGCCAGTGTGGGTAAGTGGTTAGAACATTGGCCTGTGCACTGAAGGGTCACAGGTTCAATTCCCAGTCAAGGGCATGTACCTGGGTTGAAGGTTTAAGCTCACATCAATGTTCCTCTCTCTCTCTCTCTCTCTCTCACCCTTCCCCCTTCCACTCTCTTTAAAAATCTATGGAGGTGAGTTGAGGACTAAAAAAAAAAGTGTTTTTAAAATTTTCCTGCTTGAGCAACAGTGGGAAAATACAGGAGTCCCGTGAGTTTCTTCAGATGAATTAGTGATGGCTATTTTGCATCAGTATTAGCCTTATATGCAATGAATGTTCCACCAGAGGGCAAGTAACCAGGGTTCAACTCTCCTCTCCCCTCACTGTCCTCATCGTTGGACAGCTTTGGACAATAGCTCTTGGACCCTCAGTCTTCCAAAGTTGGGTCCACAGAGCAGTGACATGGCACACCAGGGAGCTAGTTAAACATGCAGAGCTGGGTGAGGCTTTGTATTTTAACAAGCTTTTTAGGTGAATAGAATGCATATTAAATTTTGGGAAGTCTCTAGAGCCCTGATTCTTAAACTTGCAATTTTTTGCCTATCACTTGCATGGTCTCTTGATAACCAGGTACTATTATTTAATTGATATTCTTTTAATCAATTCATTTTAAACCTACATATATTTATTGAAAACTAAATAGAAGTATCATTTGCTATATGTAGACTGTGACTGCTCAAAAATTTATAATGCAATAGAACAACAGTTTTACATTTGTATAGGTTATTGGACATGGTTGTGAATATTATAAACATGTTAATAAAGGTAAAATATTGGGAATAATACCAAACATATAATACTTTGTTTTGTTGGTTTTAACTATTTTCTTACTATTCAAAATTAATAATTATTAATAATAAGCCTTCTCTTTTTGATCAAAAGGGAGCTTATTGGCATTAGAAAAGACTGAAAGTTAGCACCACAGGAATTGAAAGGGAATTTAAAGGGTCCAAACTTCTCACTATTTGATTTAACTTTATATGAATGACACTGTCACCTTGTAGCGCCAGAAACCATCTGAGGACCACCAGGGGTGTATCTATCCTGCACTTTGAGAAACGTCGTTTACATCATAATTGACATGACAGCAAAAGGGGGGAAAGCTCTTGGGCATGCCTACCTCAGACATGTCAGGATAACAGGATAATGCTTGAATACCCCACAATTAACAGAATTAATTTCCTGCTGTCCAATGTGTAGAGAGTTTGCCTTGTCTGATTTTTGCTGTTGTAACTAATGCTTCAATGAACCATTTTTTCTCTCCCATTGACAGAGATGAATGTAACGTTCAGTGTTAATGCCATTCCAGAGAATGAGACACTTTCAAATTCCTGATGGTAGGAACTCAATATTATCACTGTTGTAGAGAGTGATGTTGGTGTTTTTTTTAAAAGGAATCTTCGTGTAATCTTTGATCCAGGTATTTTATTTCTAGGAATTTATCATCAAACACAGAATTGCTTATAACAGCAAA
Source organism: Murina feae (assembly GCA_004026665.1). Taxonomy (NCBI): domain Eukaryota; kingdom Metazoa; phylum Chordata; class Mammalia; order Chiroptera; family Vespertilionidae; genus Murina; species Murina feae. Next base: position 45,199 of record PVJC01006521.1, read on the forward strand.
ATTTTGACTTGTGTTCATCTTAGATTACTTATGGAAGCAAACATTAGTTTCTTTCAAACCTCTAATATCAAGGCTTAGTTAAATGAATAATAGTACAAGGGGACCCTGCAGACACTCTTAACCATATTACAGAATAATTCCAAACTCATGAAGAAATTTTGTGAAACAGTTATATAACAACATTGCTTATTGAGCAGTATATTACATAATATGTAAAAGTTGTAAAAATATAGTGTGAGTTCACACTAAAATGTCAACAATAATATTATAGAGTAAATATGCATGAAATTTGTGCAACAGTAGGCCTTCCTTCCCCCAGCTGCTGGCACAGGCTTCCCTCTGGCACCCAGGACCTGGTCTTCCCTCATAGCCCTGGCTTCATTCAGAAGGTTGTCTGGAAGAACTTGAGATCTAATTAGCATATTATACTTTTATTATGCTAATGTGGCTGGCTGGGGAGGGCAGTTGGAAGGAACCAGGCCTGAAAGAGAGGGAAGTTGGGGGTGATCAGGCCTGGAGGGCATGGCAGTTAGGGGTGACAGGACTGGCAGAGGAGGGCAGTTGGGGACGACCAGGCCTGCAGGAGTGGACAGTTAGGGGCAACCCATCCTGCAGGAGAGGACAATTAGGGGTGACCAGGCTGCCAGGGAGGGCAGTTAGGGGCAAGCGGGCTGGCACGCATGCAGTTAGGTATAGATCAGGCTGGCATGGGAGTGGTTAGTGAGTGTTTAAGCTGGCAGGCAGAAGCAATTAAGGGCAATCAGGCGAACAGGCAGGCGAGCAATTGAGAGTCAGCAGTCTTGGATTTTAAGAGGGATGTCTGACTTGGATTGGGCATAAATGGGCAGTCAGACATCCCTCAAGGAGTCCCAGATTGAAGAGGATGCAGGCTGGGCTGAATTTTGTGCACTGGGCCTCTAGCAATTTAATAAAAAAGAAAAAAGAGAGGAACAATATCTACTTACCTAATAACATGTAGCAGAAGTGAAATTTGGAAGTCTAGGTTTGAATCCTAACCTACTTACTTAGTAGGAAGAGACAAAAAGAGATACTACATAGTGTGACTGGGGACTATACTTGGTTTTCTGAGTTTCCATTTCTTCATCTTCTTACTCAAAGAATGTTCATTAACCACACTAATGACAGTAACTCTTCTGAGGAATGCTGGGAGGTTTGACTGTATAGTGTATGTGAATGTACATTTCCAACAATAACAAAATTATTCCATAATCACAGCAACTTGATCACTTCTTATAGCTCACCTGCTGCTAGCCTCCAAGGGCAACCATCCACTCACGCATCCACTGGTGATAGTGACCTCCTACCGTGTCTTCCTGACTCCACCCTTGGTCCTCATCAGTCTCTGTCTAAAGTAAGTCATTCCAAGTCACTACTTCCCTCATCCCTCCATGGTTTCCCATCTCACTCACAAGGCAATGCAGATTCCTCAAGGTCCTATGTAACCTGGATTCTAGCATCCATTCTGACAAAATCAATCTCTTCTCATTCTTCCTTCTGCCCCATGCATTGCAGTCACCTCAACTCCCTTACTTTCCCTGGGATACCCCAGACCTATGCCTGTCTCAGGACATTTGTATTTGCTTTCTTTGTGGCTCGAGCACTCTGGCCCCAGATATCAACTTGATTTGCTCATTGATTTCGTTGAGGTCTTTGTTCCAAATAAAGTAGCATCCCTCCCCACCTCTGTCAATCTCTATGTTCTTTCCAACATTAGTGGCCAATATTTATAATCCCTTTCTGTTTATCTGTTATCACCCTAGTACAATATAATCTCTACAATATAATCTTCTTCACAACTAAATACCCAGCAACTAGAACAGCCCCAACATGTAGTAGATGCTTGATAAATAATTACTGAATGGATGACAAAATGAATGATAAAAATTATGTTACTTTGTTTTAGTTAGTTGTTGCTGTATAACAAACCACCCCAAAACTTAGTGGCTTAAATCAAAGACAACTTTCTTTGCTCAAATCTCTGCAATGGAGCAGGGCTCCAAAGGGAACACTCGCATCTGAGTCATTTGATGCCAGCTGGGTCAGCTCAAAGACTGGGACAGAAATGAATAAATCACTTAATCCCAGCCTAATCAGGTAGCTTTTGTTGGGCTTATTATAGCCAAAGAATAAACAGTTCATGTGTCAGATTTCAGCTCAATGTTTGAATGATCAGAAGTTAAAGCAGCCTGAATATGAAACAAATGCCTAGGTAGGAGATGAAGTGATTCCACTAGCCCTTTGGAAATGAATGGCCACATAGCACAAGTATTATGAGAGATTCCTACTGCCAAGTTCCAGCTCCGAACAATGGGCAAGCATCTTGCTGCTCACCCAGCCTACACAGCCAACCATGCTGATGGATCTGTATCTATTTGGAGTCCTAATATTCTCATCACACAGTAGAGCAGCTGAGGAACTAATTAGTCTGTAAAGGAGAAACATATCCTGGTTCAATTAAATTACACAGCCCTGCAAAAAAACAATTACTTATTTTTTAATAGGTACAGTGGTATGTCTGAAAACGGCATTAATTGAAGTGGAAAGTTAGATCTGGAGACAAGGGTAGACTAGTCGTGTGCTGTTTCATGATCAATGATTAAGGAACTCAATGTGCTTGTATGAATTGAGGATCTCATCAACCACCACATGCTGCATGAATAATTGATAAGCACAAATAAATTCCAGGAGAGAAGATTTATTATCAAGGCTCTCAGTCTTTATAAAGTTAAAACTTGGTACACTGTCTTATTTTTCAATACCTTGAGAAAGGTCATTGTAACAGAAAGAGCACTCTATGCTCAGGGATGCTTTTCAAATTTATTTTTTAATCATTGCAAACACCATGTATAGCAGAGTGGTGAAGAGCTAAGGGTTGGGATAGGCAGACTCACTTTGCTTCTTAGTAGCTATGTGACCTGGAGTAAGTTATTAGCCCTCCTCAGCAAGCCTCATGGTTCCTTGTCTTCAGAATGAGGATAGAATAGAGTCAGCCTATTGGCACTGTTATAAAGGTTAAATGATTTGATGCATTCAAGGCTCTTAGGACATACTTGTTGCTCACTAGTATTAGGGATAATCAATTTGTTATGATGATTAAATGGTTGTTGATGAGGTGGGCATATTGACGACTTCTTTCAGATGCTCTGAAGACATCAAGATTTCTTAGCATCTATGTTGGGTACCACTGATTTGTACTCATATCTCCAATCACTTAAGTTCTCCCTATTATTGAAGAAAGTTGGAAGAGTTTACTCTTATAATAACATCAGCTTGAGGCAAACTCTTTACTTCCCAAAATTAGCATAAGAGCTAGACATTAATGAAATAAATAAAACACAAATTATTATATGTAATTGTAAAGTGGAAGTATTAGGTAATTGTCCTAAAATGATATGCAGGTGCTTGGCCCAGTTAAATAAAACTGGAAGATTTATAATTTAAAAACAGTAAATAAATGAACCTATTTTCATTTCTTTTATTAATCTAAGAAAACTCTTTGCTGGTCAACCAGCTAATCATATATATATATCATGACCCTAAGGCTGTAAGGACCAGAATGACCTGTTACTATGATGCCCACTGCGGCTAGCAAACCAGCCTGATCAGGGGTTTGGGCTGACAGGTCAACCTCCTGTGACTCCTCCTCCTAGCCAGCTCCACCCCCGATGAACCCCCCCACCTCGAACAACCCACAGCCCCTACCTCCAACTGGCCCCACCGCTGATGACCCCCCCACCACGATCAGGGACAGGGCTGGCTGACCAACTGACTGAAGCCTCTCCCCCCAACCAACTCCACTCCAGATTGGAACAAATTCATGCACTGGTTCTCTAGTTTGTTTATAAAGAAATCATTGTAAATAGATTCCTCATCCCCAATGTCACCCCATGTGTGATGTGTGAGACTAGTTTGAATGGGAAGAGTTGTGCTTCCCAACCAGTTTGTAAACTATGTCTAGGGAACTCAACATTAACTATTTGCTGACATTTTCATAAATCAGAGGTTATTCATAGTCCCCTAGAGTTAGATAATATTTTAGCTCTTTTGCAACTATATTCAAGGCATCTTTAATCATGTGTTTTAACTTTGAAAAAAATAAAATATACATACAAATTTAAAACCTTCTTTTAAGTGTGTGAACAGGCTCAAAACAATCATTAAGCAGCATTTTGGTTTCTCAGTGTCAGCACTCTTGACATTTGGAGCGGGACAGTTCTCTGCTGGGGGCCATCCTGTGCACTGAGGGTGTTTCACAGCAACCCCTGGTCTATTCCTGCTAGAGGCCACTAGAATAGTCTCCCCAGTTGTGACAACCAAACATGTTTATAGATGTTGCCCAAAGTACCCTGGAGAGAGGAAGGGTGACAGAAGAAAATCATCCCCTCTTGAAAACCATTGTCCAAACCAACCATTTCAATAATTTTTGAAATGAATGGAAAGCCTGGCTAATTCATGTGATTTGAGGAAAAGCAAAACCTAGTCATGCCCTGGACTCTGTCCACATGATCCCTGAAGCTCACCTCCTCATTCTCTGGCTCCTCATTCCTGCCTTATATGGGGAATTTATTTTTATTATTTTTATTTAAAAATTTCCCCTGGATTGAAAAGTTAATGGCATTGGCATAGTTTATTCAGTAAGGTATGTCCCTTGCAAGATAATAGGTCCCTTGCAAGGTGGGGAAAAAAACTTATTGATTGGTAATAAAAGTCATAAATTTATAACGTGCCCAGAACTTGAGAAAACGGTTATAAGAATTGAAATCCCGACTGCAATACAATGAACAAGTAATGAGGTTTGAGTTGGATGATAAAAGGAGTGAAATAGGCTGCTGGAATTTGTATTAACCACGTGGTCTGCAAAGCTGGTCAGAGCTGAATTGAAAAATGCAGTAAGGATGGTGACAAGTTAAATGGTGGGAGTCGCTGGAACAATGGCTAAGGCCTCTTTTGATGTAAGCTCCTTTCTCTGGGGACCTGCACACCGCACCCACGTGCTGAACATACTCCATATCTTTGACGGTGACAGACTTCAAGGAATATAGGATTGAGCACTAACTAGCACTTTCTTCCCTGGAGTCAGAAACCAGAAAAACAATAAATGTTTATGGAAGGTGATAAAATTTTAGGGCTCCATTCACAGCAAATGCTAAGGCCAGGAAGTCTTAGTTAGCGAAAGCACAGGTGTCCGGATGCCACAATGGCACCAAACAGACGCCGCTTTGACTCTTGCTTGTGGGAACCGACTTGAGAAAGAAGGAATCCTTTCTGACAACACACAGCCCATTGTGCAGGAGTTGCAACTGATGGAAAAGCCTGGTGAATCTACAGGTTGTAATGCACTTCCTAGAGTTTTCTTGTTTTAGGAATTCTCTTCTGGGCCTGCCATGCTTTCCCTGTTCTGACGACTTCCCCAGTTTTGTCTGAAGTCCTGAGCTCGCTCCCGAGTTCCAGACGTTTCTAGTCAACATCTTACTTTTGGAACATAGCCACAAAGACATTTATTAGGCATCTTTCTCAAGCGCAGCAAGTTGGAGATTGGACCAAACCTGCATCTTTCCAGCATTCCCACCTCTTAGTTAATACTGACTTAGCTTTCAAGTAAGAAACTATGGCATCTTCCGATCCTTCTCTGTTCCACCGTCCTCCTCCCATATTGTAGTGCTCTCATCCTTACTCCCCAAATGGAGCCCCATTCCTCCATTCCTCTGCATGTTCACTGCTACCCCCCTCGTTGAATGAACCCTCATGTCCTGTGTGCTGACTGCTGCCCTGGAGAGGCCTTATATCCTCAGCACCCAGCTATAAGATCTAAAACAAAGTAACACAAAGAAACAAAGTCAGATCACATCATTTCCCTGCTTAAGAAAACCAAACTCATAGGAAAAGAGGTCAGATTCATGTCTAGCAGAGGTGGGAGGGGCATAGGAGGGGAATTGGATGAGAGTGTACACATTCCCAGTTAACATAAACTAGGGGCCCAGTGCACAAATTCATGCACCTTAAAAAGAACTGTGAGTCATGAGGCAGTGGTGGATACAGGGGTGGGTCTAGGCCCATCCTTGGTGCCCCCGCCTGGCCCCTCCTTCCATGTCCCCCTGGTCCTCTGTCTGCCAGCAGCCCCACTTCCACCACTGCTGCTCCCATGCACTGACAGTGCCTGCCTCACTCACCCTTGCTGATGATGTGGAGGGATTAGTGCTGGTGCCAGCAATAGATGCAAGTGGGGCCATCACTGGTGCCAGGAGTGGGTGCAAGCAGCAGCTCCAGAACTGGCAGCAAGTGTGAGTGGTGGCTGCCAGCCCCATCTCCCCTCAGGAGCAGGGGGAAGTGGAGAAGCCCTCAGAGGCCATTGAGGCCAGCAACCACCACTCACACCCACTGATGGCACCTAGCGATCAGAGCTGGCACTGGGTGCTAGCAGCAGGTGCAAGGTGTGAGAGCCAGGAGGGACTATAATGCACTGGAGCAAAGAATTTTCAGTAACCACCAGAGGCTCGCCCTGATGACAGCAAACAGCACCCCATCTTGGTCTGGCACACCCACTCACCTGCTCCACCATTCTGCCATGGCCGATGGGCGCCGTGTTCAGCGCGAGCCCCCTGGTGGTCAGTGCACATCATAAAGAGTGGTTGTTCAGTCATTTGGTTGTTCTGCCATTCGGTCTATTTGCATGTTAGGGTCATATATACATAATCTAATAAAAGAGTAATATGCAAATTGACCCTCACTCCATTACAACTAAGCCATGCCCACCAGCCAAGCCACACCCAGCAGCCAATTAGAGGGACTATATGCAAATTAACCCAGCCAAGATGGCAGCCAGCAGCCACGGAGCTGAAACAAGCAGGAGGCTTGCCCCAGTGATGCAGGAAGCTAAGATTCCTGTCTGCCTAGGCCAACTGTGGCAACAAAGTTTCCACAACAAAGTTTCCATTATAGAAAATAAATAAACCCCAGAGACCTGCTTCTAGCCTTGGGCTCAAGGAAGCACTGGGAGCCTGGGTTGTCAGGGGCAACCTGACCTGGGCTCAGGTTAAAGCAACAAAGTTTCAGCTTTAGAAGTTAAATAAATTCCAGCCAACCTCGCTGCAAACAGCCATCAGCTGCTCACCCAGGCTGGCCAGGCACCCCAGTGGGAACCCCACCCTGATCCGGGACATCCTTCAGGACACACCATCTGGCCCCCACCCATGCACCAGGCTTCTATCTTCTAATATAATAAAAGAGAAACATGCAAATTGATCGTTATCACCAGCCAATCAGAGTGGCTGTATGCAAATTAACCCAGCCAAGATGGAGTCCAACAGCCATGGAGCTAGAGCAAATCAGAGGCTTTTGTTGCAACTGCCTGCCTAGGCTGGCTGAGCCTCTGCTCACGGCCACGCCCACCAGCCAATCAGAGTGGCTGTATGCAAATTAACCCAGCCAAGATGGAGGCTGGCAGGGCGGCTCTGCACTGGGAGCCTCCACGGCCGGCCGGCATAGCTGTGCCAGGTGTGTCAGCTCAGTGGGAGGGGAGGTCTGGCCTGGGACCTCCTCGGGGCGTCCAGGAGCAGCTGTCCTGGGTCTGCTGCCTAGCTCCACCCCCGGGAGCCTCCGAGGAGTATCCAGGAGTGCCTGTCCCGGGTCCACTGCCTGGGTCCACCCCCTGGGGGCCTCTGTAGGGTGTGCAGGAGCAGCCGTCCTGGATCTGCTGCCTGGCTTTGCCCCCCGGGGGCCTCTGCGAGACATCCAGGAATGTCTGTCCTGGGTCCACTGCCTGGCTCTGCCCTGGGGGCCTCCACAGGGTGTCCAGGAACACCCGTCCAGGGTCCGCTACCTTCATCCGCCCCCAGGGGCATCCACAGGGCGTGCGGGAGCATCTGCTGCACAGTGCGGAGAATCCAAAGCCAGTTCACTGCCCAGCTCCACCCCAGGTGTGTTTGCTCAGCAGCAGGGCCCCACCGAGGGATTCTGCACCAGCGTCCGCCCCTGGCTTGCTACCCAACTCTGCGCCAGGAGTGTCCCCTCAGCTCACCCAGGTGAGCCCATCAGGTGAGCTCACCCTGGTGGGCCCACCAGGCATGTGCAATCATGGGCCCTTTGGTGGGAAACGTCCAGGCCTGCACTCACCAGCCTTCCCACCCCCCAGTGCACAAACCCTGAAGGGGCTGTGGGCAGCCTGAAAATGGCTCTCAGCCCCTCACCCAGGCTGGCCAGGACTGCCAGCAAGTGGACATCCCCCCCGAAGTGTCCCAGACTGCAAGAAGGCACAGGCCGGGCTGAGGGACCCCCAGCCCCCGAGTGCAAAAATTTTTGTGTACCGGGCCCCTAGTATATAATAAAAGGGTAATGTGCAAATTGACCCTAACAGCAGAACCACTGGGAATGATTGGTCACTATCACACACACTAACCACCAGGGGGCAGATGCTCAATGCAGGAGCTTCCCCCTGGTGGTCAGTGCACTCCCACAGGGGGAGCTCTGCTCAGCCACAAGCCAAGCTGCCAGGTGCCAGCACAGCAGTGGTGGCGGAAGCCTCTCCCACCTTCTCAGCAGAGCTAAGGATATCTGACTGCAGCTTAGGCCTGCTCACCGCTAGCAAGAGGACATCCCCTGAGAGCCCCTGGGCTGCCAGAGGAATGTCTGGCTGCCAGCTTAGCCCTAATCCCCCAGGGAGCAGACCTAAGCCAGCAGGTGGACATCTGCCGAGGGGTCCCAGATTGCTAGATGGCACAGGACGGGCTGAGGGGTCCCCCCCCCAAGTGCACAAATTTTTGTGCACCAGGCCTCTAGTAATCTAATAAAAGAGTAATATGCAAATTGACCCTGCAAATTGACTCTGTTATACCCAAACCACACCCACCAGCCAATCAGAGCAGCTGTATGCAAATTAACCCAGCCAAGATGGCAGCTGGCAGTCAAGGAGCTAGAGCAAACAGGAGGCTTCCATTGCACCAGCGATGGAGGAAACTGCCTGCCTAGGCCGGCTGTAGCCTCTGCTCAAGGCAACAATGTTTCAATTATAGAAGATAAATAAGCCCCAGAAACCTGATTCCAGCCAACCTCGCTGGGACAATGGGAGCTGGGTCAATGGGAGCTGTGGGCAGCCTGCAAACGGCCCTTAGCCCCTCACTCAGGCTGGCCAGGCACCCCAGTAGGACCCAAACCCTGAAGAGGCTGTGGGCAGCCTGAAAATAGCCCTTAGCCCCTCACCCAGGCTGGCCAGGCACCCCAGTAGGACCCAAACCCTGAAGAGGCTGTGGGCAGCCTGAAAATAGCCCTTAGCCCCTCACCCAGGCTGGCCACACCCTCATAGGATGAGGGTCCCTGCTGGGAGGCTTGGGCAGCCTGCAAACAGCCATGAGCCCCTCACCCAGGCCG